>JBAPGN010001582.1:0-20046 GCA_037355405.1 Vitis amurensis | reverse complement strand
ATGAAAAGCTTGGGCCGAAAGAAACCTAGTTGGGCAGTGACCATGAAAAGATTGGGCCAAAAGAAACGTAGGTTGGGCCTGGTCCCGGCCCAGTTAATATGGTCTTCTTCTTATTTATCTATTTATTTGGCAAAATGAAAAGAATTTGGTTAAAAGCGATGCTAGTCTTCTGGATAAGGAAACAGAGAGATGGCAATTCAACTGAAGCTCCTCTACACATCCACGTTGACGCACAGGAAGCAAGGCAAGCCACCCATCTTCAACAGTTTCAACCAACACCGAACTCTTGCAGGTCCATGACCTCCTCAAAGCCAGTGCCCTGGCAACTGATAGATCCGGGCAGTCGGCCGATACTTGCCAAAAGATGCAGCCTCTGAAATTGAACTCAGACTTCATACTCCTGGACGTCAGGCCAGCGTGGAGAGGGAGACAGGCCACGTGTCTGAATAGGGGTCAATGCACGTGCCACTCTTTGTCAAGGACATGGACAACAGCCCATCACTCTTGCTGAAGAAGTGGGGTCATTTTGGGTACATGGGCTGTGGCTGGCCAGAATTCACCCATGATCATCCTGATTTTGCGGGCAAGTGGAAATAGCTGTTCCTGATAAAGGACGCTAAGCTCCTTGTTGCATTGGGAGAAAGGCTGGGTAAGAGTTTCCAATCCTTCCAGTGCTGTAGAACTGGGATGGAAAATGAATACATATAGAGTACGATACCATTTAAAAGCATGAATTTAGGTCCATGCATGGCAGCTCAAAGTTACATGGAGGAGGATACAGGAACTTGGGGTGGCTGGCAGGTGGATTTAAATCGGGCCAATGATGTGATTTCCTGATGTCGAAGGGACTTGAAAGCTGCAGTATGACCACAAATAGGGGGTGTGTCCTACTAGTTCCTTCAATTGCTTATACTCCTGCAAGCTGTGGGTAAGAGGTTGATCATAAACTTGAAGGACATTCTTAATTGTTGTTCTTGAAATCAAAGAATGAAAGCTGCAACTGTTTTATTAAAGAAAATAAGTGCAGGTCTAAGCTGTAAAATAAAAAATTTATACCATTAATTTCTCACAATTGAAGGCTATCGTAATATATTTAGGTACAACCATCTACTCAACAAGTGGTCGATAAAGTTACAAGCTGCATGATATAAATATAACAAAAGAAAATGTAAAACCACAAGAATCAAGGTGTGCCGGTTGTATCCAATCAAACCATTTAGTCGCCTAAAGTGTGAAAGGAACTTTGCTGGTTCCCTCACTGAAATAGCAGAATTACCTGGTAGGTGGCGAAGAGAATGATGGCAGCAACTCAATACTTGCAAGTGGTGAGATTTACTGTGAGGCTGGATAACCATAGAGATGCTCTGAGTCTCTTGACCAAGGATCAAGGCCTGGAATCAACTGAAACAAATTCGAAGCGCATGAGTAGCTTTACAGATTTGTACCTTATCCCCCTCTTTGTATGGAACAGCCCGGATTCCTGTTTTCAAATTCTGAAACAGGAAGACATGTTTGACCTCCAAAATCATCCCTCTCAGAGATTATCATAGTCATATATTTCAATCCGGATCAATGCCAGCTCAGGAAACCAGTCAAGGGAACTCAAACTCTTCACCAAGTTAGGGTTCCAGTATCGTCCATTCCGTTGTTTCCTTCATCCTGAATTCTTCTGGAACCCCAGCTATCCAACCTGCATAGATTGATAATTCACAGCACCGTCATTCTCTTTGATCTCCAAAAAGCTTTACAAAATGGTAGGACAGATGAAATGAGGCACACTTCAACAAAATCACCAGAATCACAGCAAGATGAACATGACTTTAGATATTGAAACACTTCTTAAATTCTTACCCTTAGATAGGAAGTCTGGTCGAGGAATATATATCAAATTTACCAAAATCTGAATGCCAGCCCTCCCCCAATATGTTTAACCTGTTAGTAATAGGAAGAGTTTTGTCACTTAAAACGCATTAAATATAAAAACTTAAAAGAGGAGATGTGGAAGTTTCATCCAGGAAAGAAGAAAAGACAACCAAAACACAATTAAAGTTTATGGAATATTTTACTCGACTTTCCCAAAGTTGTCTTCAGCTGGTAAATTTGCATTGAGTCATCAAAAACATCATTGTTGGGACCAAGCTTCAGTAGAAAATCAGGTTTCTTCACATAACCACACCACCGTTGGCTTCTGAACATTCCTGCATTCAACCAAAGTGACTTGCCGTATCCCTATCAACCAGAGAGCATAAGCGTATTTTTAGTACATTCAAAATATGTCAATTGTCCTCTTAGTACCCATTTATTTTTCATGCATTAGAGAGGCGTATAATCATTCTTATGCAAAGGGTCAATTTGGAATTCATGAGTATGACACTTTAAACATTTTGCCACATTTTATGATGGCCTTTTTTTTTTTTTAATATTATTACAACATTTTGCAGGTTAGATTTGTGCCTTCAGTGCTCAGATGTCCGGAAAGGCACTTTCTAGAACTGTTTCATTTTTGTTGATCAAAGTTCAATCCAAATCCTGTGCAAACTAAGAAGCAGAAATTTGTGATTGGACCTCATTAAAGACTTCTAATTTCTAATGGGAGGTATTCATGGATGCCATGACTTTCTTAGTTTCTCTAAGTTGAATTTTGAATGCAAACCTGATGCGATGTTTGCAGAGCAAACTAACTTGATCAGTCCACAAAAGATGCCAAAACTCCAAGTACTACTGTCCAATGAATTGATCTGATAGGTAATCTGCGAAAAACCCCTACCTAACTTCCTCCTAACCCTTTTTTCAAACCATTATTACCAACACCATGGTTAGCATACTTGATTGGTTTGACTTTATGTTATTGAGAAGTGTTCAACAGTGCCCATAAGAACGGCCATTACAGAAGAGTCATTTTATATTACAGGCTGATAGATGTACTCTTATTAAGGAATAGCTTAGAGGCAAAGGATCTCTGAATGCCACCTTGCAATAACAAATCTACTGGTACATTTTGGATGTTTATTCAAAAAAACATAAATGCATTGAATTTTAAGATGGCTGAATCTGAATTAACTCTCAGGAGCATCATGCAAAACAACCCAAGCTAAAATAAAAGATGAACTAAATAGGGACTAAATAAAGTTCCACCAAACCTGCATATTAAATGCCACCATTTGAGCGCCATGCATCCATGCAGGAGCGGATCATAATTTGATGAATCAACCCGTACACCCTTTGGATATACTCTCAGAAAATTTTTTCTGGGTAAACCTATGCCAATGTAAATAAGTCTTAATTATTCAGCTTAAGAAGTAAAACATGGAATGCTCAGTAATGGGGTGTGCTTTAAAAGTTAAAACATGTTGTGATAAAATCCAAACAAGAGATAAATTGGAGAAGTAAACCAAATAGACTTCCAAGATATACATTTAATTATCAGTTCTGTGGACCTCTTCCTTGACAATGAACCCCAAAAGAAAATGGTCACCTAAATACAATCATCAAAATGAGTCAAATTCTGGGAAGAGACGGCCAAGTAAGCAATTCCACAGCCCTACACAATGGCCAAGTATTGGAACCAGTATGCAATTATAGGACTATTATTGGTTGCACCTTGGTTAACTTGTTGACTAAAACTATGTGAAGAGGAATTCTCAAGGATTACTTAGTGTAATTGTCACCAAATGGCCTACAGAAATTCTCTCTTTTGGGCTATTAGATTTTTTTAACTTCAGTTATTTCCTACTTCTCAGAGAAAGACATAAACCAGATGCTGAGTATAAACTCTCTACACACTGCAGAAAAATAGGTTTCAATGCCAAAGATAATTACAACATGAGAAGAAAAAACACACATGTAAAATAGCACTGAACAAACTTGAGAACAAATCTTAACTGATACTTATAAATCTTTACCATGAGTTATGGATGCCTTTCAAGCTCACGCTCACTTAAGCTAAGAGCGCCTAACTATTATCAGGATCCACCCTCAGCCACTCTTCAGTTCCACCTTTTAGTCCCAGCATGAATGCAATTAGACGCCTATATCAGGCTGCAGCAGTTGTGTTGTAACTTGTCTTCCTTCATCTTCCCATCTTCAAGATCTTCCCTGTCAATAGACTCTACATTCTCTGCGGTCATCTGTTTCTCAAATGGTAATTCTTGAATTAGGTATGAAGTAAATTTTTAATAATCTAGGTATATTTTTAGCTCCCCCAAAAAAAATTGCATGATGAATTGATTCCCTTGAATACCTCTTCAATGCTTCAATTTTTTTCAAGATATCTTTGCGGTTTGGTTGAGATTAGGATCCGTTCTCTTCAATGCTTCGGTGAGCGAATTCTGCTATGCATTCTGACTCAGGACAAACAGCATATCTCAAAGTTTTGAGTGAGCCATCTAGAAATGAATCCATTTGATGGTCACAGAAATAGAATTATGCAACATGATCAAGGCTCAAGTCACAGTGAAAAGTGTAAACTCACCTGGGCCCACTTTAGCCTGAAGATTCTGGCTTGAGGCTGGTCTTTCTAAAGTTATTACAACAGGATAATCAGACACAACCAAAAGCATGTTCCTTGATTAGAATCTCAAACACTGGATGAGTTCACCGGTTTGTTAGTGTCCTACATTTATGAATAAAATGATTACAGAAATAAACAGAGTGAAACTAAAATTAGTAAAGTATTTGTTAATATCCCCGCTAGAATCGGCAAACATAACTGATGATAAAGAAGCAATTAAGGAGATACTGTTTTATGCTTTTATCATACATTTATGGTGCAATATTCCTGTCAGCCTTTGCGTTATCATTAAATAAATGAAGGCAGATAAAAATAATTTGGCCAGGGAAGATAAGATCGAGCAAATTGATCCAATTCAATCTCATGGCAAGTTTAGACATAATATAAAATTTAGAGTGGAAATATTTCTGTGTTCTAGTATAATCATCATGGAGTTGTCTTGTCCTTAGGTTTTATGATATATGGTTTTCCCTAGGAGCTTCAAAAATGTTTACTTCATGGACCCCCCCACACAACCCCCCCCCACCCCAGCGGCTTCAAGCACAAGGCCGGTAATCCAACACACCCACCACAACCAAAAACCACTGCACCCACTATTCTACGGGAGTCATACTGAAGAATGCGTCTTGAGCTGCTGTGCACCCAAACGTGGCAGACAAGGTAGGGTGGAGATGTTCTGCCAAAATACAAGCAAATATCTTTTTCAACAATTTATGTCTATGGGCTGAAGCACTGCTAGCAACCTAGAATGCTCTCACTTTTTTTGACTCTTAATGAATCAATACCTTAATCTGAATGGAAAGACATATGCAAAAACAAATATACTGCATTACTGTAGAGATGTGCGTGTATCTTCTGTGTCCACGTAATATGAATCATCGAGAGAGACGATCCAATCAGTAGTCAGATGATCTAATACTTCAGTCTGTACAACGTCGTCTTATTACTGCTAACTATAACACATAGGATACTGCATCTATCATCTATCAGAGAATGAGATATATTCTTAGAGCAACGTGATTGCATCCATCATATAAGCAAATGGACATCTCTCTAACACCTCTTCGAACTTCTCTTACGAATAATTCTAATGGTGCTGAGACTCTCATAGACGCTGGTTCTATCTTAGCATTAAGTCGCGTATAATCCCACGCATGATTGATTGATGTACCAGTGTAGAATCTCAAATAAAAGACTTAAAGTATAAGACAACAGGATGCTCTCTACAGCAGCTCTATGACCATACATTCCCAATGCAAACTGATAGTAAATACTTCAACAGTCAGATCATACTCTAATAGTATTAGACAAAATCATGCATGTATGCCATAATACTCAATCCAAGCTAAAGAGATTGATTGTCCATTTTTATATACAGTAGTAAGAAGAATATCATGCGAGCGGAGAGTGAGAGATGCTACTAGCTACATATGTCATTCGAGCACCAAGAGAGCCACTCCGATATAATGACAAATCAGAGACGATGAGAGTAAACAAATTACCTGACCGCATTGCGACGCTGAGAGTAGAAGAATGAGATATCCAAGTCCCACATCTGCGTAACTATTTAATGTAGTGTTAAAACAGTAAATTTATAACACTGAAATCAACGAGTACTACATTGTATAGATCCATGTGATATACTGGTACATGTAGAGTAGAATTGAGGGGCAGTTTGACAGATTGGTCTAGCATCTCTATCTATATAGGTAATACTTTTGCGCGCGTGACATCTATCCGACCTCAGTGAGAGCTATGATCTAGTGTGATCGATGTGTCTTATCTATTAGCAGAAAGTTAATATTGTATAATCGAGTGCAGATGGACATATGTCTGTTGAAGGTAATCGGCTGTACTTGTCAGCCGTATAGGTTTGAGTGTAGCAGCGTTTCTCGAAACTGTATTATTTATTGTATGACGAGAGGCGAACCCTGATGCTCTTTGAGGAAGAGAGTTATAAAGGAGATATTTAATCTCTTCACAAAAATGCCTTACATATTTTGAATTTAGAGTCTGCCAATCTCAGCTAATAATAAAAGAGAATGTTAACAAAATGAATTAAGATCATTCAGTGGGATATTCTCAGTTACTATAGATACGTTATTCATATTAGTATATCAATCACACATTTATCCAGTGAAGCTATAAAATAATTAAATAGATATATTAGAATAAGAAATTAAGGATTGAAGGATTTGACTATAATAGATGAAATATATAAGAAATATGGAGTTTTTTTGACCATCATTCCATTACTTCACTCTCTCCAAGATGCCAATTTATAATGCTGATTGAGATCTTGCATTAGTAGAATTAATTTGCTTTTAATTGCTTGAATGACGTAGGAATTTAATTTTAGTGTGTAATAATATGAATATTTCATATCTTCATTAATATACCATTTAATATTAGAGTATAACAAAAAGTATTATGAGATGAGAAAAATAAACATCAATAATATAGTTAGTATTTGATATTATGGTAAACAATATGGTGATATAATCAAAGATTCTTATACGTTATATGTTAAAGAACATGAATTAGAATATATATTACCATTAAAATTAAATGTTACAACAAAACGACAGATTTTTGATACATATAGATGAACTATATATATTAGAATAAAAAAAATGTAGGATAAAAAGTTGCTGATTGCGAACATTTTTGAACATAACAAAGTGGGAATTCAATGAAGGAAAATCGTAGACCTTCCGTAGCACAACGCGGGCTACATTGCTGTTGATGCTAACGTGGATAACGTCAATGGTAAAGTGTACACTTTGTCACAGCATGCATAATAGAGGATCATACTGCGACACCATCGCTACTTCCTCGTGGTTTGACAATTATATTTCAAAAATAAAAAGTAAGGTAATGATAGAAAGATATTACATGATCAAGCTCATCTGCTCTATTCTTACTATTATCTACTATAGCTATAATAAAATACAATCTCAATGTTACATACTGGTCACACATTATGATAATACCCTTAGTCACGTCAAGATAGGAAGAATTGATTATGATTTCAGTTTATAGTGTATATGCCAGATACTGTCTACACAGAGAACAACATAATCAATACGGTCCTTATAATCTAGTATAGATTTTAATGAGACGACTCTATTTGTTATTTTACAAGTCTCTATTGCCGTTGATCATCTGCATACATAAATGTTCTCTTATATATTGAAAGAGAACAAGTATGCGTACATGACATGAACTTCTATTTTGAAATTGCCTAATAAAACTATATATTATATCGCGCTATATACCTGTGTATGAGTATAATTATCACTTAAATTTTTCCAAACATATTCATTTACACATATATAACATGTACTATAATCGAGATATAACGAGAGATAATTATAATCTTATGTATTTATATCGAATAATTACATTCTATATGATATAAAATAATTTATAATACTATATATAGAGAATATCATAGTTTTGTGATCTTTAAATCAGATGATATCCAATCACTATAATTATTCAAAAATAATAGAATTACTATAGATCATTGAAATATCATTATCCTTTTCGATATATGATTGTCTTGACTCAGATATTAATACATAAAATGAAGTCCCAAATAATAAAATCTATATCAATATAACTAGGCGATGAATCTGTCTGGCTTGAATATAAGTAATGGTAGAATAACAACAACATCTTTGATAATATTTAATCATTTTTTATTAGAATGAAGATTACATTAAAATAAAAGAAAATTTCTCAAACCGGTATACATCAATACATACAAATAGCAAGAGTATGAATATCCATTCGTCCATATAGCTCTCTATTTAGAGAATAAAGTGTAGAAGATGGTGATTCAAAATCCTTTTTATAGAGGAGAGTAAGGCATAAACATTTAGTGTACTATATATTGGGACCACATATATGGATAATTTCTATATGATGGATATGGTATTAACAATTATTTCATAGTGAGTGTTGGTTTATTTTAAGTTATTGATAATTATTAACATGTGCATATAGCATACTAACTACCGAACCTCCTTAACATTATAAAATAAATGGAATTAGTGAGATGGATATTACATTCAATAAATTAAGTCTAGTTATTAGGAGTTAATACATAACTATAATGTTTTATATAGGAGAATATGAAGTGTGTTCAACTGTAATTTAGAACCAGCCCCCCCCCCAAAGTTTTTTTTCAATTTTTGTGCTTATTTCAATAATTACTTTATTCTCTTCTCTCTTTTTTAATTTTATTGGTTAATTTCATTAACTTTTTATCAGGTTTGGGATAAATACATCTAACCTCGTTAATTCAAAATTTCATCAAACGTCTTGCTCGTATAATTTTTTATTTGTATTTCACTCACTTTTTCTCACTTAAAATAAAAACATATACTTTGATAAAAATTTTTAAACGGATTTTGTTGTATTTGTAACTTAGCCAAAATACCTTCGTGGGTGGTTATAGAGATTAATATTTTTATCTATATTACTTAAAACACAAAAATTGGATTAAAAAAAGTTAAATTTATATTTAAAAATTTTTATAAATAAATATAAAAATAAAAAAGATACTCTCTTATTATTAAATGTTAATATTCTAAGAGTATATTTTATCACAAAGTTACTTTTATTTTTTAAAAATTCAATAGAAATTTTATAAAAAATATCTATAAATTACAAATTCATAAAAAAATTTCCAAGGATCAAAAAAAATAGTTATACAATTTTAAATATGCAAATAATTTTGATTTCGAGTATGCTTCTTTTATGAATATAATATTTTTTGATAATATAATAATAATTTTTATAAAAAAAAAATATTTCAAAACATTGAAATATAATATGTTTATGTAATTAAGTTAAGGATTTTAAAAATTCTTAAATTAATATATAATTTATTTAAAAAAATTATACAATGTTTTCTATAAAGCTTCTATACATTTAGCTTAAATACAATTTATCAAGCATTCCAATTTTCGCTTTAAAGAATATTTTAATAATTGACTATACTATTCAAAAACTTATATTATCGCGTTCTATTATTAGATTTACTATAAATATAATAAATAGAAATGAGAATTAATTAGGGAAAAAAAATAAATAAAAATAGAGACAAAGATCAATCATCTTTATATCTTGAATGGAGTGCTAATACTTGACAATTTAAAATAAACCACACAATTCTAATTTACATTTAAATAATGCTTTTCATAAATTATAAATATCAAAAAACAAATAATCTTTATAATTATAAATTATCAAAGTAGTAAATCCACATTTTATATAACAAAATATATTAAATATAATTCAGTATTAAATATACTACATCTGTAAATAATACATTAAAATAATAAATGAATAATAATAATAATAAAAATTTTTCCTTTTATCCCAACACAGCGAAAAGAAGCCTTTTGTGAAGGTGGTGGTGAATCTGTGATATTATAAAACTCCACGTGTGGACTAATCGATTCACTGAGGGCTATTTGATTCACTCTTGCCAGATAAGGACATATAAAAAGCAAAGTACAAGAGAAACATAACACTTTTTTCCAAGTCTATGCTCATGTAATTCGTATGGCTTCTCTTTAGCTTGGTTCTCATAATAAAGCAAGACGCCAGCGTCTCTCCGCTATAAAAACTCCTCAATAAAATAACCTAGGATAAGGAGTCTCCCTTTTTTCTACTCTATATGCAATGGCCAAAATGCGAAAAATTTATACCTATTTGGTCTCAGTTTAAGAAAATTATGTATTATAAAACCCTCGACAAAAGAAGGCTTTTCTCTTGTTTTTCCCCCCAATCTATTTGCTTCTCCTCTGAGATAAGTGTGAAAACATTCTACTCTGCGGAATCAAAATAGGTTGCAGAGAGTGAAGGCTTGTAGTGATGGCGTTTCTGCGTATTGTTATTAGCAGTCGAAGATGTTTCTGTAGGTCAGTTTTTTCAAACCTCTCTTCTACATGCGTTGATTTCAATTTAATAATCCTGTTTAAATTGTCTGTTTATGAGTTATCAGATTCTAAGTATTCCAATTTCCAGTATCTTTGTTGTCATTGTGTTCCAGTTGGTTTGGGGGGGCAATCCCTTTTTGTTTGTTTTTTCATCAGGGTTCTTTCTTATTGAGTGACCACCTTATTGATAGGATTGGTTTTTATACAGAGTAAGATAGGCTTACTCTTCGAAGGATTTCCTGAAAGTTGTAATGTTGGTAATTCGCGCGTGTGAGTGCCGTTCTAATGCTATAATATTAAACTTTTATGGTGTATGCTGATTGACATGTATAACAAGGAGGGATTTTTATGGGAGAGGCTATAGAGGAAGATTATTTTGTTTTCAGTAATCGGTTTTTGGAGTGCGTGACAGGTTTAATATCTCCTGGTATATTCTCTTAATGCATGCTCACAGACGTAGAGGTCTGCATTTGATCTGAGAGTAGAACTTTGTCTTTTTGTCTTCAGCGTGTGGAAAGAGATGGGAGAGAACTCGATTAAGGCCCAGTAAGAGAAATCAGAAGTTCTCTCTCTTTTTGTTTTTGTTATTTTATTTTTGTTTCTTAGGTAGTGTCATGATTTTGTTT
This sequence comes from Vitis amurensis, assembly GCA_037355405.1. Taxonomy (NCBI): domain Eukaryota; kingdom Viridiplantae; phylum Streptophyta; class Magnoliopsida; order Vitales; family Vitaceae; genus Vitis; species Vitis amurensis. The sequence goes on along the minus strand of JBAPGN010001582.1, from coordinate 8,956 downwards.
GACAGAATCATATTTGTTCATACTCATGTGGTTTTCTGACTACTCTTCTTTCTGTTCATAATCGTGACCTGAGTAAGAGGTAGAATGCAACTCCGCATATGGGAAAAGCGCATTCAGAATAGGAATCAAATGCCTTGATCTATAACACACAACATCTACACACTCACTATGTATCGCTCTTATTTTTCGGAGTGGCCGTTATAGCAAAAGTACGCGTCTGCGACCTATCAACCACTCATCTCAAACGAGATAATGTACTTAAACAAGAAGGAAGGGAAACAGCGAGCCCGCCAAACACTCTAACTCCCTTCTGAGAGAGACTTGAACTATGGGAATAGGACTATACAAAAATAAGTCTTAAGTAAACGAAAATATGGATTTTCCTTGTTTAATGCAATCGCGGTAGATTTATTTTGTGAACGATATCGACTTCATTCGCCTACTATCAGGTTAATCGACAATCTTAGGTACTTACTCACCGTTGTTGTATGAACTTGCTGATTCTGATGCGTATGTTTTGAAAATTAGAAAATACATGTTTTTCTTTGCATGGATTTTTAAACTGATGATTGTGGATTGTCACTTGTGCATTAGCAATAATGACGAAGAGCTTAATCGTTTATATAGTTAAGATTTTCTAAAGTCAAACATAATATTATGGGATGACATTGTAAATATATACGACGCATCTGTTTGCCTAGCGGCTTTGGTGTGGTAAAGCTTCTCTAGTCTACTGATAAGACGACTTTATACTGGTACTATTCTCTTATGTTATTTGTCCAAGTAATAAAAACAGATATCTCCACAGCATTCTTGTAAAGCGCAATGCCGACTTGGTGTTTTCTTACTAATAAATTGGTGTATCTTGAGCGACATAGTGGACACATATGTCCTTTTGAAGTATCCAATGCGCTTATATTTTAACTCTATCCTATTAAGTTTTTAATGTACTGCTTAAAAATTTATGATTATCATTCATAGGTTAAGGAGATTCTCTCTTAATTATATGATTTCAAAACATATAACTACAATATTATTTCTATTGTTAATAAGATAATATCATTAGTGACTCTAAACGAGCTCTACTGATGAGTAGGAGAGTCAAGTTCGTTATACTTTCACATATAACAGTAATTTTAGGAAGTTTAAAGAGAGTTGTAATATGTAACTATTCTAGTAGAGCAAGTCTATATTAATCTTGAATCAAGTGCAATATATTAATATTTGAAGAAGATTAAATAAGATTAATTTTTTTAATAACAATTAATATAGAAAAGAATCTAAACTAAAGAAAGAATAGATGATTAAGAATTTAACAGAACACAACTATCAAATGGAGACATATACTTATACGGTACGAGAGGGATAGAATGTTTGTTGTGATTCATTGTGAAAGTGCCAATGAATATTTATGACAGAAGAAGCGAATATCTTTCTGGCCAGTCTAAAGTAGGAATAAATGAGTTTGGCTTCCAATGTGGTGCGATGTTAAGGAGGGCTGACTAGATTTTTCAAGGGACTTTATCTGAAGCAAGGGATTGGAGGCCTAGTATCACTGTGTTTGATCTTTTGTTTTAATACTTAAAGGTAATAAAATTTTTTAAGTATTAAAAAATATTAAAAGAGATCAGAACAATTTGCCTATCAGAGAGAATGCATAGTAGTTAAGCCTCAATGACAAATTCTCGCCTACATAGAAATCTATTAAAAAAAACACTAGAAACAATATGCGATTTTTCTTACTTAAAATTAACTAATAACTCAAAACTCACGTTTTAAATGTGAGATCTAAAGACGAACATTTCTTACCTAAAAGGAATCAGATACATCCAAAGAGCACTATATTGAAAAGCTAGTTAGGATAACATTAGGGGCTCTTCCTATTAGAATCTCCCACCATTATCTTTCCTTATAATAAACGGTAGTATCGTGAATAATTATCCGTCATTTCTCTCAAGCCATGATGGCTACCTCCACAAGGCTAATATTGAACTCATTAACCTGCATAAGAGGAAACATCAGTTGTCTATGTTATCATGCGTTACCACTCAATCAACATTCATATATATTATGATAGAATTCGTTGTGTGCATTATTGGTATAGTGTGGACTATAACCTACAAAGCGCATTGATATTGTAGCTGGAGACACTGAGCTTATTGGCGAAGTCTCTATGACATTTATGAGCTATCTACCTATTCTTAGTATATCAATAATATGATAGTATATAACTGAAGTCTTGTCTTCTCAGCCTCTCTGAGTTTTGGTAAGAGGCCCATGTGCTTAGCCGACTAACAATTATATATTTGAAGATTTTTATATTTGATTTAAACTTGTTTTAGTGGTAGATTGATAAACTAGATATGGGATAGGATTGAATCGTTGGGATATTAGTTAGTTGTGCACCATCTGGATCTATAGTTTATAAATAGGTGTCTTTAGAGAATTAAACAACAGGGAGTGGATGAGTTATGTGGAAAGTATTGTTTAGAGTTTGTCATCTTTAGCGCCAATGAGAGAGAGGGTCTGTGGGTGTAGACTTTAATAGATGGGATGATCATAGATGTTGCTTAATGAAGACATAGCTCTGATGATTCGTGAATTTCATCAAAAGGTATTCTATATGGAGAACATTCTAAGATTTATTTATACTAGCCATATATGATTTAACGAGTATGTTCTATCGAATTTGTCAGTATCATTAGCAATCATATTGAGTCAGACATTATGCTTTGGTATAGTCATATGTTAATTTTTGTACTCTTGTGGTTTGCGGTATGGCTTTTGGCTTCGAATTTCTACTTTGTCGGAGGTAGAGCAATTAAGCTGATGTCAGCTGAAGGCTTTGGAAATATTACTTGAGAAGTGCCAAAAGCAAGTTTGAAGTTAGTTAATAGGGAGATGGTGTTCACTTTGGGTCTGTGGTTGACTTTCTTGAGAGAGGGTGTATACGCTTACTTTCTTGGTCCCAAAATGCTTAGCAAGGCTTTTATTGTATTCTTCTCCTACTCCCTTAATCCATTCCTCTAATGTCACAACGCAATATTCCTTTCCTTTTTCTTTCTTTTCCCAATGGAAAAGGCATAAACAATATCAATATTGATGAAAGAGCCAAAACTGAGAAAGGGCATAGCCTCTAACATGGAGCATAATATATATCATTTAAGAAACTAAGATTACAACATACTGACAATCACACTCATTAACTCATAGTTAACATGCCAATTTATGGCATCTATCAGAAATTTGTGTGCAAATATATATGAAAGCTCTACAAATATAAGCTAGATCCTTATAAATTGCTATCCAGCTTAGTAATAACAAAAATTTCATTTCAACAAGTTAGTTCATGTAGTTTGCAAGAGTAAAATTCTATCTTTAAAAATTCGTCTATCCTGTTTCTCCGATCATATAAATATTATTGCAATACAAGGCATAAAGAGGTTGCTTTCCAACATCATTATTTTTTTTCTGTTACGAGTATAACCATGACCCAAATTAGAGTAATTGATAGACCAAATCTTTCCATACGCTGATGATGGTGGAATATTCTCTTAATTATAACGAATCTTTTAACATTAATACTTATCAGAATAACAACCACCAAAGAATGCGGTACACGTGGAAATTAGAGACTAAATCTCATTAATTGGCCAAAACAGATGAACTCTTTCCATCTAGCCAATCTTGTCAAGGCAAGTTATAGTGAGAATGTTCTTTCCCAAAGCCTTTATAGAGTCTTAGGTCTGGATTAAGGTTGTACTTCGTGGAGAGGAAAGATATACACACTAATACACTATTCTGTTATTGACTTTGTAGGAGAGTTGAATATAAACAATTGTTGTGTGTGGTTTTATAGTTCTTAATTTTATCGTCTATTATATTTCAAGGTACTAGAGAGATATGAAATGTTGGTGTAAACATTTGTGATTTAGGATCTAGAGATGTAAAGAATGGTGGTAGAAGATTCACAATTGGATAGAATTATTTATTTGCGCCATGAATTTGCACGTATTGTAATGTTCAAGAAATGAAGCAAGAGAAACATGTGAAAAAGCTTTTGTGTGTAACAATTTATTTGAAATATCGGTAATTGTGATGTTGTGACAATCTATAGGAATATCTATCTTAAATGGACTGAATAGCTACTTTTTTTCTTGTCTGACCGAGGATATTTGCGTCTGTTTAATAAAGAACAATATGGGACCAAGCAAGTACAATTGCTCAATTGTGGATAGGTCATTCTAAGCGCACAATCAACAAAGCTTAGTTTCATGTTGTTTAATATGAAGAAGGGGTCTTAGTTTATACCTGCATATTGACTATGAGTCCGATATTGATAACTCACTAAAAAGGATTTTTTGAGGTGGAATAATGGACCTATTTGATTTAACTTTTACAAAAAATGGGCAAATATTTGATAAAATTAATAAAATTGAACATAGTTGCTTGTTGTATTACTGACAGGATAATTGATTGTATTGGAGTTCGTGTGTTCTTTAAATTCATCATAAGGAGATATTTGGGAGAAGAGGGTGTTCGTAGATATTTAACCTCATAGCATGACAAGCTTCGTTAGTATTTCATTTAGAGAAAGTGATTTAAGTCAATCCTCCTCTTAGAAATGCTCTTTAACTGATCGATCATAAGTTATGCTGAAAAAAAAGAAAACCACCTTTGTTTTTAAGTAGTTATTTGAGTAAATAAAGAGTGCAAACGATCGATTCAACAGAAAGCGAGAAGAAAAGCAATATCCCCATGCTCACTGCAATTGAGTCATCTATTTTTTATTTACAATTAAACCATATGACAAAACCTAAGCTGAATCATTATCTCGCAAACTCTTTATGTAGTTAATTTGATAATCTTAGTGCTACTAATATTTATCTTAAATTATGATGGATCAAAACGCCTTTAAGTGACAACTTGTAGTTTGATTATTATGTTTGTGTTTTGCTCCGGACCTTTCAAGATAATATGTATTTAGTACCTATATAGATGGTAGATAAAATTATATACGAAGGGAACATGAGAGATTTAAAAAAGCTTCGGAAATGAAATACAATTAGAAATAAAGACAATAATATGAGTCAAATCAAAACTTGAAAAAATGGATAATGACAATTTTTTCAAAGTACTTTATTTGCAAGATAGGAGGAGAGAAATATAAATAGTAAGATACATTGTTATAGTTCAATTTCCGAATGAGTGTTTTGAAGGATTAGATTAGTCTCACATAGGTATAGTTATGAGAAGATAACACACTTAATTGGTTAGATGGCCCCTTTACTAAAGAGGAAGTTAACAAAGTGTATTTCATTATATAAAGATAAATTCTGCGGCACCAGGTCTTACATAGTAGGCTTTTCTAATTAGTTCCCTCTGATTTGTTTGACACGAGCTTTGTGTTCAGGAGTGTTGGGATATGATGAAGGAGGATCCATTAAGAGTGTTCATTGGGAGTTTTACAGTAGTTGGGTAATAAACCAAACACCAAGCTACCTTTCGTAGCCTTTATTGTGTCCACAAAAGGAGTTAGAAGGGTGTACTATTGAACTACCATTTTAGACCCTATTGCAAGGAACACTAGTAATGAGATTCACAGGAGGCTTATTCAGATATAAGAGGTCTTATATGTGTTGATGGTCCTCTTGATTTGAAAAGTGGAATTAATATTTTATCCTGAGCGGTAGTAAAGCTTTTGGTTAAGTGTGAGTTCTTTCAGAGGTATCAGACAACAATTTCTAGATATACCCAAACTTGTGAGTATTGATAGCAAACAGACTGTAAATAATAGTTGGATGAATAAAATAGATAGGATCTAGAGAGAGAAGGGAAGTGATTTTAAAATTGATTTGAAAAGCTTACATCTATAATTAGATAGAGTGACGACTGCAACGTGTTGTTAACCTGAATTCTGTACCAAGAAGATGGTAATACATGCGGGAAATGGCGCGGAATCGCCAGTAAGAAGAAAGAGCAAATATTAAGATAAGAATGGGAATTTGTCAAGGTCAAATTTTCTAACTTTTACTATCCATTTAAACTATAGGCAATCTTCTATATAAAATCTTCTTACGCATAATTCATATCTATCATTATACATCTTTTTGTAATCTTCTCTCTTAAGTGTATTTTATGATACATAATAAGAATATGATACAACAATACAAAGCATTTTTAATTATATTTCATAGTTCCAAGAAAAATGAAATTTATTTGTCTTCAATCAAATTATTATATTAATTTTGAAAAATACACTGAGACATTGGAGAATATAAAGTGTGTAGGAAAATAAACTATGAGCATAAATTGCATGTGATTGTCACGTTAAAGGATCACAAATTAGATTTAATACTCTACCAGATCGTGGACATAAAGGCTATGAGGTGTCTATGAGAGAGACACACATGAAATGTTGAAAGTTATATACATCTATAGCTGCTATTGCAATGATGTATCACTATTGGAATTGTATCATTGATCGAATCTATGGAATGTTAACATGAAGAGCCTCACGTGGGTTGTAAGTCCAAAAAAAATATTTCCTTAATACTTGTAGTTTTTCGTTTTTTTTTTTTTTCCATAGCTGGCGAGATGACAAACACGGACAGTTTTGGAACTTCAGGAACAACACATATAAAAAAGACTGTAAAAATTTAATTATCCATCGCGCAACAATCTCCATATTCATCACACATGCAGGACTAAAAATCATAGCTTACCTTAACTTGAAAATTCTAGATATGTATTTGCTAGAATTTTGTGAGTGCCCATGTCGAAACTCTTCGTCTATCTAAACTTCATATTTTGTATAAATGAACTTAAAGTGCTAGACAAAGAACTTTTACAAATATGTATCATTGATTTTGAATCTGGCATTTCGAATATTCAATTGCTATGACATAATTTAACTCTCTAAATCCTACCGGTCTTTCACCTAAATAATATCGGGTTATATTACTCAATGCTTTCTTACTTCAAATATAATACATTATGTCACTATGGCTGTTATACAAATATAAAAATGAGATAAGACGACATAGAATGGAACATGATATTATTTATGAGTTGAAATCAATATGCTTTCAGATTTGTAGGGTTGCATGATTTAAACCAAACTCTGGCCATTTGCAGAAGGGATAGTTCTATGTGTTAGCGAAGACAATTTTTTATATCCATTGCGTGAGAGTCCAACTATATTGCGTCCGATCAGAATCCGCGTTATATTTTGAAAAAGAAGATGTTAATCTGTTAAATCTGTAACCAAAATGCTTGCTTGATTTGTTATAGCCAAGTTCATGTTATTTCAAGCTCCTATAGTATTTCCAGGTTACTGCTGGTTATTATATGGCTGTTATCAATATTTGAACCCTTTCCCAAAGTCCAATGCCAACACAACATCCCACAGATTGTTTGTGATTTGTGATACATCTATTCCACTCTATATCTCTTTGTCTTAAAGGAAATTAAAAGCCATTAAACACAAAGATCCCACATAGCATAAAAGAAATGATTTCCCTAGCAAAGGTTTTAGCTCCTATAGCCAACTCGTCTAACACTTAAGGCATTTGTCATAGTGTTAATTTGTGCAATAAAAAGCCTTTGCTCACTCTTTCAAGCTGCATTCATGAAGTTGCTAAAATCTTCTTTCTCTCTGGTATTCTACGATAACTGTGAGTTAATGGAGTTCATAATAGACGGCAAATTGTTGGTCTTAACAAGCCCATGGACTGCGACCTTCTTGTTTTATCTTCTGTCCGTAGCTATTTGACTACTTTTGAAATTCCCAAGTATAGTTATGCAATAGATGGGTTCTATGAATGAGATGGAACAGAAAATTAAAGCAAAAATCCATTTTTAGTTTTAGTATTGGAAAGATGACGGTAATATGCATGCCAGATAATTAGTATGACCTGATGGCCTTATCTGGTTTTACTTTTAATCAGGCTTCAATCTGTGGATCCAAATTTCTTCAGGGCAAAAGGGTAGTTATAGAAAACCTTGGACCAAGGAACTAACTGAAATTGGTTAGCTGGGAACATTCATTGAATATTGATATAGTTTGATAGCATATAGGTGTAATGCAATTGATGACAAAATAATTGATATGCTATCTGTGTATATTGAGTGACTGCGGTATCAAAGAGTTTGTGAGGGTCTAGTTTAAGTCTTTAACACTTAGAGGGCATTAATAATGTGTTAAACCTTTTCAACACAGACCCAAATAAGTTCTGTACATACATTCAGAGTGTATTTTAACTATTATAGTGTATGCAAGCTTTAAGGACTGACAGACTACAAACTCTTGAAGAAGAGAGAGAAGTTTTTATATGTGGATAAACCACTCACGCACAACGAGAATGTCTAAATACAACCAACTCAAGTGCTTAGAAACCGTCTAATCACAAATCCTCTATTTCCTAAAAGTAAGTACAAATACACAGTTTTATCTAATGTGAGAAAAGCCCATTCCCTATGTCTTACCTTAGCACCTACCATTGCACTTCATGTCCCACAACTCTGAATACTAGCACCACATTATAAATTACTTCAAGTCTGATTGTGCTTTCTAGCTCATGTAGCTTCTTACACATCAATGGCTAATCGAGGATTGCAGATCTCCTTTTTCAACAACAATATGAATACTGTCTTTTATCAGAAACACAAAAGTCGTTCTTAGACGAGATTTGGAGGCCTTCGGAGAAGGCTAATAGAGCTTATTTCCACAATAATTGTCACATCTACAAACCAAGAAATCCTCATTTATTAGGCAAGTACATGCATCTGGTATTTAATAGTGAATACAAAACCTAGTTGAACTCTAACTCTGACGGATTTCTTACCTAAAATAATCCACCCTACAATGTAAATAAAAATCAATTATAAATTATAAAATTAAACATGCTAACTGCAATTGTTAAATTAATCTAGTTACAATTGTAAACTTAATCAA
>JBAPGN010001581.1:0-20025 GCA_037355405.1 Vitis amurensis | reverse complement strand
GCTTTGTTCTTTGAAAATAGAAGAGTATATATAATAAGTTATATGACAAAAGGGAAAGAAGCACAAAACCTCCATGAAATTTTAGAGAAGAACCATGCTCAAAACTTGAAATTTAAATTTTCCAAGTCTTTTTGCAATGACTGAGCATTACTATTAATAGATGCATATCCATGAATATTGTACTTGGTTATATTTCTTTTAGAATTAAATCGCATTAAAATTATATTATATTGTACTTAATATATAACCTCCAATTATTTTTATTTAATGATTATGAGATTTCATATTCATAAAAAGAGTAGTTTCTATTACTATATATAATATATGCATATCCATAAAAAATGAGTAGATTATTATAAATGATATTAAAATTGATTTTTTTATTAGAAATACCCAGTGTTTTACACTTTTATATATAAAAATATTCTTAATCAATATTATGAAATAACTTTTTACATTTTTCTATTACTATATATATATATTAAAAAATTTCCTATTATTATAATAAATAAAATAATTTTTTATTTTAAAAGAGTAATTAGTTTCTTATATGAATATTTATTCAATCAAGATAAACATGGAAAGAAATTGTTCTCACATGTCCGATTGAGAAAAAAAATTATATATAACTTGGAAATAATTTTAAAATTTTAAAAATCTAAAAGTTGTTTCACTATTTTCCAAAATTTATTTGAATTTCTAATTTTTTTTTATTTTTTTGTTGATTTTTTAATAATTATTTTAAGTCTATCTATATATATATAAAATCTTTTCTTAGATGTAATAAAAGTCATTTATCCTAGGTCATAATGGTAATGGTAATGAGTTGGAAGGTAGGTATCTTTAAAAAGAATAGAAGGAACAATCACCCTAAAATTCAAAGGAATGTTTGTCATAAAATTCATTTGTTATAGGTCATAATGGTGAGTGGGAAGGTGGGTACCTTTTAAAAGAATAGGAGTCAACCAACTTAAAATTCAAAAGTACATTTGTTTCTTAGCAATTGTATACTCGGCCGGCCTTGGCCTTTCTCTTTTACTTTATACCTTTTTATCATTATCATGAGGATGGCTAAAGATGAGACTAAGAGTCCTTTCTTTAGTTTAAAATAAAAATAAAAAATTGTGAGAGTTGCATTGTCATTTTCACCATTTTAGAAAAGACTTAATTTTAAGACCGTTAATGGATAGAAATAACAAGTTCACAAGAACGAAAGACACCTTTGTTGACTGACCTAGGTAACCCCTTTCATGGCTTTTTCACTTGTTTGTTTTTGGGTTTCCTTTAATGGGGCTAGGTGATTATTGTTTATTTTGAGTTATATTTTAGATGAATTTCATTTTTAATAAGAATTTGTCATGGTAAAAATTGATGTGATACAAATTTTTATTGATATTAATATAATTTTATCATAAATTATTTAGACTATAGATATAAATAAAATATCAATACCATAGGAAATGTTAAACTGAAGTTAGGTGCATATGCAAAAAAAAAAAAATTTGGAAAATAGAATAGTCCAATCCAACTAGATCCACATGTCTATCTTCCTATAAATTAAACTAATGATGGGTGCATAAGCCAAAAATAAGATTTGAAAAGGAGTATAGTCCAATTCAACTACCCACCTTCCAATAAATTAAACTCGAAATGGGCACATATTCCAAAAATAAATTTTGAAAAATAAAATAGTCCAAACCAACTTTATCAACATGTCCATCTTCCAATAAATTAAACTGAAAATGAGTCACCATGTGATAAAACAAATCTCAATTTCCATTTCATTTATATTAAATTCATTTATATATTTATATTGAAAATTATCCTTTGAATCTTTCTAGAGACATTAGATTTTAAGGAAATCATGCAAGTATACTTTTTCTTATTATCAATTTAAAATATAAAATCCTTCCATGGTTATTTAAAATATAAAAATAATTTTCTATTTTTTATAGTAGAAAACTATGTTCTAACTTAAAAAAAATAATAAAAAAATCATTAGACAAATTTTGACCAGGAAGAATTTCTTCAAAATTTCCTCTAGATACATGTTATTTTAAAAACATGATTTTGACATTTTCAAATATTGTTTGTATAGTTTATGAGCAAAAAATGAAAAGATGGAGAATCCTCCAAAAACTTTCCAAATGAAAATACTATGTTTTATATTTATATTTTCAAATACAATTTTGCAAATGAAATATTTGAGAATGTTCTTAAAAATTATTTTTTAAGAAGTGCTTTTGAAAACTTGGCCAAACATGACCTAAATATCCTAACATGAAAGATACAAGAATGCAAGAAAAACATTTTCAATAATTTTATTTTATTTATTATATTAAAGAGTAACATTAATGTTTTATTATGAAGTTAAAATGTTTCATTCAATCAAAATTCATTCTTCTAGTTTTCAAGGAAAGCATTATTTATCAAGATTTGTCCTAAATATCGATTTTATTTTGAATATTTTCTAAATTAGATTTGTAAACAATAAGAAAAAAAATATCTAGTAATTCATTGTTACACATAATGTTGTAACTTGGTAAAATTTATTATCTTTATCACTAGGAAATTTTGCTTATAGATATAAATAAATAGTAACATCTATTACAAGGAAAGGTTGGGAAGGAAGCAAACATATTAATAGGTGAAACAAGAAAAAGAAAAATAATAATAAAAATTGATAAAAAGGGAAAGGAAATTCAAAGTCATGAGTTGGTACTATATATTATTTAAAGTGATTATAATTTAGGGTGCAAATTTCTTGAGAAATAAATAGTGTAAATAGGTTCTAAAAAAGATTATATAAAATTATTGTTTCTTAAGAAAAAAAAAAGCATTTTCTTTGTTTCTAACATTTATTAATTTTTAATACTAATACAATATTAAATCTAATGAGAAGACTACCTTTAATCTTCTCACTTGATTCCTTGAAGTCTTTTTAAATAATTTGAGAAAGTAATTTTAAATCCAATTACATGGTGGAGATCAAGGTAATAGTTAAAATAAAACTACAAATAACATGGTCAAGATCAAGGTGGATGTGTGTGATAACATGGCTAAGGTCAAGGTGGGTGGGTGGGTGTGTGACAATCTTATATACTTTTTTTGGAAGTATGAAAAGAGTAATGAAATTATGTACCTAACAAAAAATAAAGAAAACTTTAATCTTACTGGAGGAAGCAAACATGAAACTTCCTTGACAAAAGGGTAATGTTGAATTAGATAATTTGCATTGATGGACATTATGGTCCTTGTTCTAAATTATTTCATTTCTTTTATTGTGTCTCCATTCATTCAACACGACTTTTGAAAGTATAAAAGAGTAATATAAGTTACGTACCTAACAAAAGTAAAGAAAACTTAAATCTTCAACTAATTGTTACATTAGATAACTTGCATTAAAGGACAATATGTATCTTAGAAATAGAAAGTTTTGAAGGGAAACATCTAAACATGTAGGAACATTAAACAATGTCTTGGTCAAAAAAGGAAAACGCATAGGAACATATATCGAATAATATCTTGGTCAAAAAGAATGATGTCTTAGTAAAAAATGGAAAATGCATAGGAACATTAAATAAGACAATATCACATAGGGTTTAGGTAAGACAATTCTCGAATCCTTTATCCTTGTTGGCTTATACACTTGTTGAACCTCTCTGATAGGAAAATAATCCACATGACTCATAAAATATAGTGTTTATATGGATGGTATTAAGATATAAATTAGGCTACAATGAAAGTTAATTATAACTTTAATGTTGGAGGGAATGAGCAACTTTTTGTGAGAAAAGACAACACCTAAAAAGCCAATAAGATTAATTATCTTAATAATGGAAAAAAAAGGTTCATTCTTATGAATCCTCAAAGTGAATCAAAGACACAAACTTCAATTTTAAAGTGAACATAATTATTATTATTTAAAATAAAGAAATTTGATGTGGAAATACCTTGATGTTCAATTTAAAGTCTCCATTAATGTATACTAACAATATTTAAATAAAAATGATAATGTACTTAAATTTTTAATAAAAATTGAGTTGAATTTTTCAACCAACATTTGATTTCCTTCCAGTCACCTAATATTGGCATTAAAATGCATTAATATATATATATATAAATCATTGTCTTGGGAACTTTTACTTCGGAGCTTATCCTTAAACCTTCTTCAGAAAAATAAGATTGATTCTTGTTGTGCTCACCTAATGCTTGCATTAAAATACTATAAACTTTTTTTTGTGAGCTTATCATTGCACCTTCTTTAGAAAACAAGATTGATTCTCGTTGGTAAGAAAATAAGAACAAAAATTTCTATTAAATTATATTTGGTATTGTGGACCCCGCATTTTTGGCTCATGCGTTTCCCACTCGATGGCGAACTCGATTTTTATTTTGAAAAAAAATGATTTTATTGATTAAGAAAAATGACTTGGAGTCGCCACTTATTTTTGTTTTATTTTTAAAAGGGTAAACAAAATAAGAAAGAAAAAAACCCTAGTGGCGATCCCTGGTTTTGGAAAAGGTGATTCTTACGAAAAAATCGGATCGGGTCGGGGTCAGTTAATTATCGGGAAGGACGGTGAAGGACCGTAGCCACCCCCTCTAAGTCCCTAAAGTCGGGTCTCACTTTAATTAAATGAAGCTGACGTGGCAATTGATGAGTAAGTCAAATGGAATATCCGAATGATTATGCCACACATAAGAAAATCGAGACATGATAGACAACATAGAGGGGAAAATGGGTACAACCTGGCAAATGAGCCACCATGCAGCTATCAATTAAGAGAGGGTTTAGTACACCATATAGAGCACAAAAACCATATTTCACATGCATCACTAAACAGGGATTAGGATTAAAAATTGTTCGAAGGAAACTGGATTTTTTGAAGTTTATTTTGAAAAATTGAAGTTCCCGAAAGATTATCTGATAATGGAAAGTCTTGGAAATTAAAATTAAAGAATTGGATTTTGGGGGATATTTTAAATTATGAAAGAAATTTAGGAAGTTTGGAAATGAAATTAAGTCCAGAAATTGAATTTTGGAAGGATTGTTTAAAAATGGAATTTCAAATAATTACCTGAAAATAATAATAATTAATAGATAAATGTGATGTTGGATTTTGGAATTGTTTAAATGAAATTTTTTGAATAAATATAAATAATATTAATAATTCAAATAAGATTATTGTGAATGTTGGAATTTGGAATTAGCGAAAAGTGGATTTTAATATGAATTGTTTAAAAAAATGGAATTTTAGATTAAATAAATAAGATAATTAATAATTAAATAAATTAATGTGATATTGGAATTTTTCGGAAAATTAAATTGAAGTCAAAATTAATGAATTGTTAAAAAGGAACGGAAAATGAATGATTAAATAAATTAAACGTGAATTTTGGAATTTTTTGAAATTGAAGTTTTTAAGAATAGATTAAAAATGGGAGGTTTTAAAATAAATGATTAAAATTATTTATGAGTAAATAAATTTAAAGCGGAGTATGGGGAATTTATCGAATTTATTGTAATTACGGGAATATTTTAAGAATAGATTAAAAATGAGTTTTTAAAATAATAGAATAAAATATTTATGGGATTAAATAAATTAAACGAGTATGGGAATTGGAATTTAATTATGGATAATCGGGAAGTTTTAAAGAATAGATTAAAAATGGAGTTTAAAATAAATGAATTAAATATTTTATTGATTAAATCAAATTTAAAAGCGAGTATGGATTTTCGGAAATTTAAATTTGGTAACGGGAATTTTAAAGGAATAGATTAAAATGGATTAAAATAAATGAATAAAATATTTATGATTAAAATAAATTAAAGCGAGTATTGGGATTTCGAAATTGGAATTTAAATTTTTTTTTAAAAAATGGATTTTGAGATATGTTTAAAGATCGAATGTTAGATTAAAATAATAATGAATTAAATTGGTAATTATTTGATCAAACATTTAGTGTTGAAAATCGAAATTTGAAAGAATATCGAGAAATTAGAATTAAATGGCTAAATTAGGAATATAAGGGAATCACTTGAAATAATAGGCATTCCATTCCGGTAATAGACATGTCCTAAATGGGGCCTTACCATCATGGTGCTAAAGAGTATAAAAACACCTTTTGAGCCATTTCATGAGGTTATAAACTCAGGAGGCAAAGGTGGTTGTTGCATCGGGCTATTTGCCACATTTTCAAATATTCAAAAAACCCATGCTTCAGGCCCACATTTCATTGCCCAGGCTTCAGGCCAGTTTCAATGCCCATGCTCAGGCCCAACTTAGCAAAAAAAGATGCATCACCCAAGGCCCAAGTCCCAACATAAGCCAAGTCCAAGTCCATCAAGACCTAAATGCTCCACCTGGCATCGTCTTCAACAAGGGAGTCCCAGGGCAAAGGTGCCATGCCGCCGGAGGCTAGGATCGCCCGCGACGCCGGAGTTGACGGGGAGGTCCTCGCCAGGAGCGCCGGCAGTAGCCTGGAGGACGCGGGGTTTTCCATCTATGAAGGCGGCGCCACCGGCACCAGCGTCGTGGGGGCTGCGCGTGGCTGGCGTCTGCATGTATCACTTGAAGCTCCAGCACTTGGATAGCCTTCACGGCTGGCATTCATCCCAACTCAGCTTACACGACTTCCTCATCCAGTTTTGCATTTTTTTTTTAGAGAGAGAAGTGAGGTTCAAAGGTGGGTATGGAGACGTGGGGAGAATGAGAGTGATGGGCTCATTGAAGGTGATTACATGCATGAGACTAAAAGATAGGTTTGCATGGGAATGGTTTGGCTAGATGGGTAGTTGGCGGGTTCTATTGGGTTTAGAAAGAACGAAGTAATAAGGGTGATGGTGAAAGAAGCTACTAGCAGTGGGCACGAAGAGAGAAATGGGTTTGAATGGTTGAATAAATATGCAGCAAATGGGTGTGAATAGTGAGTGTAATGAAGTGAACTCTACCGAAGAACCAAGGAGACCCCCCATAGGGACACTAGTGAAACACAAACTCATTCAGGCTAGCTGACGAACACAAAGGCTCTAATCCTAAAATAAAAACATATCTCAAAACGCCTTTAAGGTTGCACCAAGGATCTACACTCTCTCCAAGAACGTTTCCAGAAGTGACTCGAAAGACCCTATCAAGAATGAGTAACAGTTGAACCACTCTGAAGTACGGGAAAGAATGTGCTGGAAGGAGACTACCCTAAGTGAACTATATGAAAATGACAAGTGTAGGGTGCTCAATAGCATGACAGAAATGCGTATCGTGAACTCAAAGGACATCGTCATGAGCAATGAGAAGGGGAATCCGGAAGAACAATGATGAACAGGCAATAAACACAGGGTAACAAAGTGAAGTGAATGAGAGTAAGTGTGAAGTCATGAAGACTAGAGTGTGCAATGCCAATGAATGTGAACACCGGGGGACTCTGACTCAAAATGATACAGATGAGGAGGAATGGCTCTGAACGCCTAAACCAAGAAAGAAAGTGAATCAAAATGTATGAAGGGGTACGAAAAACGGCTCTGACCTAGGATGGATGAGAAATGGTGATGGAACTGGATGTGGATACGAGACTACGGCTCCGAACATCGAACTGAGAATGAATAACGGCTCTGAACGCCAAAGTGCAAATGTGGCTCGGAACGCCAAACGAAACAGTGGCTCTGAACGCCGAACGAACGTGACTCTAAACGCCAAATGGAAAACGTGGTAGCACAAGATGCCGAAATAAGACTATGACTCTAAACGCCAAACTGAAGAAGCGGCTCTGAATGCCAAACTGAAAAAGTGATAGTACTGGACGTCAAAATGAAACGCGACTCTGAACGCCAAATGGAAAAAGTGGCTCTGAACGCCAAAATGACAAAGTGGCTCTGAACGTCAAATGAAAACGAATGATAGCAATGGACACCGATACTGAGAAGCGATGGTGGCTCTCAACACCGAACGAAGCGAAACATGGCTTTGAACGCTAAAATGAATGATGCAATGGCTCTGAACGCCGAAACGAAGTGGACAATAGCCCTGAACGCCAAACGAAGCAAAACATGGCCCCGAACATCGGAATGAATGATGTAATGGCTCTGAACGCCGAACAAGAATATAGCTCTGAATGTCAAACTGAGGAGTAATAATGTCTCTGAACGCCAAAACCGAGAATGCGACTCTGAACGTCAAACTGAGAAGTGACGATGGCTCTGAACGCCTAGACTGAAAATGTGATGAGGAATGTCGATCTGAAAACCGATGATGGCTCTGAACGCCGAAACTAAAAAGTGATGATGATGACTCTGAACGTCAAACTGAGAAGTGATAACGACTCTGAACACCGAAACCGAGGATACGACTCTAAATGTGGATCTGAAAATCGATGATGGCTCTGAACGCCGAAACTAAAAAGTGATGATGATAACTCTAAACGTCAAACTGAGAAGTGATGACGACTCTAAACGCCGAAACCGAGGATGCGACTCTGAATGTCGATCTGAAAACCGATGATGGCTCTGAATGCCGAACTGAAAACACGGTGATGGCTCTGAATGCCGAAACTAAAAGTGATGATGGCTCTGAACGCCGAAACTGAGAAGTGATGTGATGATGACTCTGAACGTCAAACTGAGAAGTGATAACAATTCTGAACGCCGAAAAAGCCGAGGGATACGACTCTAAATATCGGCTATGAAAATCGATTGCATGCTTACTTGAACGCCTCGAAACTAAAAAGTGATGATGATGACTCTGAACGTCAAACTTGAAGAAGTGATGACGACTCTGACGCACGAAACCGAGGATGCGACTCTGAAAGTCGATCTGAAAACCAGATGATGATTTGAACGCCGAAACCAAGGATGCGGACTCTGCGAATGTCGATCTAGAAACCGATGTGTTTTCTTGACGCCAAAACCGAAAGTGATGTGAATGACTCTGAACGTCAAATAGAGAAGTTGAGTTAACGACTGCTGACGCCCGAAATCACCGAGGATGCGACTCTGAATGTCGATCTGAAAACCGATGAAAGCTCTGAACGCCGAACTGAAAACACAGTAATGGCTCTGAACGCCGAAACTAAAAAGTGATGATGGCTCTGAACGCCAACTAAGAAGTGATGGGGATGGCTCTGAACGCTGATACTGAGAAGTGATGAGGAGGATAATATGCCCCAGCATGGCATGCTGCTGCAAATCTCAATCTGCCGGAAGGGTCTGAAATAGACTCTACGAGCCCCGAAAGACACTTTGCTAGCTAGTCAGAACGATCAGGTCGACGGTGAACATAGTCTCAGGACCATGATCTCGACATAACAACCCACTGAATAGTCTTGGCAAATGGGGTAATCCAAATCTGAACATCGTGCTCCACTAAAAGCTCATCCCGATAAAAATCACAAGAATAGCAATCAGTAAGGCAAATACAGTATATCTCAATTGAGGGATGGAAACTGTGAAGGATCTGTGAGAGAACAATCGTCTTCATAGCTGAAGGAAGGAAATATGCCACAGTATGGCATCAGACGAAACATGCCTGTACCGATCTGTCTGGATGACTCGCATGAATAACTCGATGGAGATGCATAGAAGATTGACATGTAATCCGATGAAAATGATGATGTAGAGACACGAGCTGAGATGACTCATCCAAAAATGCGTATGATATCATAAGTTGTGGAGCCGATGAAAACGACTCAAGGAAAGGTCCATTGAGAGTCATTAGAAGATGAACCGAATCATCAACCCAAACACATCTTCGTAACTGAGCGGCGATCACGCAAAAAGCGAACGAATCTGCAAATCTCGATCAGAGATGTGAAAAATATGCCTAGTATGCATCAAATGTTGAAATATCCTTGTGACAAGTCAAGAAAGTCTAAATGACGTCGATCATGCATCAACAGATATGTGTAATCTCGATTCGATCCGAATCCATGAACAGCATCCACGCTCATCAGTAAAATGCATCTCTCAGATAGAGGGGCAATGATGGCATCTGAGTGAATCGAAGAAGTGCCTTGCTAACTTGGATGACTCCTGAGCAGGCTCCACTGAGGAATCATCATAACAATAAGCGAACAAGATCATTCGTCTCGCACGTATCCATAAGTTGGGACGATCAATGTAACTTCTTTGGAGATCTCCAAACCCATCGAAATGGAAATAAATTGCCCCAGTGTGGCATCAAATATTACGATAAGATCAGAAATCCGGTAATACAGATCACTATCATCAGACATTGTGATCATCTGTTGATCCCCCAAACATCCAGGGAACGTCTCTGCCGTAATAAAAGCATGAAAACCAACCCGATCGGTGTCGAGACAATACCAGACCTGGTAATGAGTTGGGCTCCACCGGGGGCTCTCACGTCTAGGGATCATCATAAAATGTGAAAACATTCATCGCTCAGGATACCCCGCAATGATGGCGAATAAACATGCAATTCCGGGAAGATCGGCAAATTCTCATCCAAACGGAAAATGCGCCCAGCAGACATCGGGTTGTATAGTAGCGTCTGGCTGCAATGGACCCGAAGAGGCTCACTGAAGGATCGTCTAAAATAGCGACCACGCCATCTTCTCAACACCTATATCCAGTGATGAGGATAAGGCATTGCGTAAACCCGTGAGGATCTGTAAAATCATATCTGAAACGGAAATATGCCCAGTATGGGCTCTGAAACGCCGGATACTAGAGGTCGATGGCTCTGAACGCCGAAACTGAAAAAGTGAATTGGTGGGGCTACGAAGTCTAGACTGGAAGAAAATAGCTCTGGAAGCCAAATCAAAAGCTAATCTAAATACCTAAACTAGAAGGACTATAGCGTGAAACCTACGGTGGGCGATACAATAAAAATGCCCATAGATGCCAATTTCTATGGAGGGGAAAACTCTCAAAGGCCTCACAGAAAAAATCTAATGGTGGTTGTTAACCGAAACGAATGCTCAATAGGATGAAAATCTAGGGGGTTGATGTCGGAGATCTGAAATGCATAGATAGCTAATACCATGGTGGAGTGAAATAACTTTTTGGAAATACCCAGGTGTGAAATCAAGGTGGGTGACAACTGATCACATGAAGCCCATAGATGCTTAATCCATGGTGGTGAAAATAACTGATATGGCCCATGGATGAATCCCATGGTGTGTGAATAACTGAAATAAATGCTCATAGATTGAGATCTATGAGGTGATATACACTAGAAGATGCCCATGGATGAAAAGCCCATGGTCTGGTGACAAACTGATCAAAAGCCCATAGCATTGTTCGATCTACAGGTTGATGTGAAATAACTGAAAAGCCCAGGGTGCATGAAAATCCGATGGTGGTGACAACTGATCAAAGCCATAGATGTTCCGATCTATGGTGAGTGAAATAACTGAAAGCCCTCAAGGTGAAATTCCCAATGGTAGGTGACAACTGATCCAGCCATAGATGTCCGCATCCGAATCTATGGTGCGTTTGAAATAAACGTGAAAGCCCAAGGAGTGGGGAAAAATCCATGGTGCGTGATAAACGACAGTAAAAACGGGGATGCCCTAAACAAAACCGGAAATACCCCCTAAACAAGATGAAAGTAGGGGGATGCCCTAGACAAGATGAAAGTGGGGGGATGCCCCAAATGAAATGACAGTGGGGGGATGCCCCAAACGTAAATGACAGTGGGGGGATGCCCCAAACAAGATGACAGTGGGGGGATGACCCAAACGTAAATGATAATAGGGGGATGCCTTAAACAAGGTGACAATAGGGGGACGCCCTAAACAAACAGACGGTAGGGGGATGCCCTAGGTGATAACTCGTAAAGATCGACAAATGTGTCTGTCAATCATGAAATCAGCACGAGACATGGCAAACCCAAAGAGACAGTAGGAAAAGCGCTAAAAGGGGTATGCCCCTGTATGATGACTCACAAAGATCAAGAAATAGATCGAGTAGTAAGTACACAAAAGACCTGATAAACTCAAGGATATGGGGGTATGCCCAAGTGTGATGACCTATAAAGATCAAGAAACTAGACTCGAGCATGAGAGAAGTCTTGCAAAAGATTCCGGATGAACTCTAAGGATAGGGTTATTGCCCCAGTGTACAAACATAAAGACACAGAATGTTCATAAAAGCAAGACACTTCTGGGATTATGCCAACGATTGATGGCAATCGGACAAGATATACATAGCCTCAATGAACAAATGCTAAAACGAGACCAAACATCACCAAAACTATGTTGACAAAGCAAAACCAAAATAATGGCCCAAACAAATGTTGACCAAAACTCTTAGCCTGAAATGCAAGCAAATCAAGACACGACGTGTCAACTATCAATATGGGAACATCATCACAAATACATCAACAATCTAATAGGCCCTACCATTCACGGAGATGTTGAACCTAACTTCCAAAGGCGTTTGTGAAAACCAACTAGAAGACTCAAGACTAGTTCATATCTCCTCTGACAAGATTAAAGAGGATTAAGGTCAATGTAAGATGGTGAAATATGTGGGCTCAAAAGATTGTAAGGCTCTGATAGATGGTGCAGGTATAATAGAGTCATGTAGGATGTGTAATAGATGTGTAAACAAAGAAAGTGTGGTACCCAAGTCGACCAAGAATTACGTGGGGAGGAAAATGAACCAGTGGCCAATGACTCTTATAATCCATCTGAGAAGCAGCGTTCATAAACAGGAAGGGGGAGTTCTCCAATGTCAAAAAATCAACCAGGAGGGTATGCCCCAGCATGAATGCATCTCCCAAAAATGGGTAAGTCATCAGTTGCAATGATAAACCCTTGGGAAGTATGTGTCTGGCATAAACTGTCATCTCACAAATCAATCAGCGAAATGAGGGGCTATGCCAGGGTTGTGTAAGCTTTCTGGATCAACATTCATGAGAAGAATACAACCAATCATACATCATCTGATCAAAATGCAACTTCTGCTCATCAAAAGCCTTTGGTAATGTGAAGAGAATGGTCTGACCTCCCAAAGAAAGAGGCAATGTCCCAATCGTGAACTGATATCTCTAAGATCAACTCAAGAAGGGTTATTGCCCTATATAGGGCAAACCCTGAAAGCACTAACTCTGCTGCTGCTCCATAAGTGTCAGTGTTCCTGATCAATCATCTCAAAAAATATTTCGTCAACAATGGTGAGGAGGCTAATGCTCCTGTTGATCACATCAAAAATATATCACCCATCATATCTCGTACTCCAATGTGAAATTGAATCTAATCGCCTCAATTGAACAAGCTATGTCCTAAAACCATCATCGATCGAGGGGTATGCCCCTGTTGTAAAGGTACACCAGACGAAATGCGCAATCATGTCTCATCTTCAATGTGAAAAAGGACATTTTTGATTATCCCCCGAGGAATATAAAATTGGCTTCAAAAAATCCGTTCATTGACTGAAGAAGAATTATGTGCCTCGACATAAAATGGTCTCAGAATAGAAAAAAAAACTCTTGAGATGCTATGCTCTAGTGTGGGCATCGGATGTGGGACGCGGTCGGAAGAAAAAGCGACATGAAATCATCTATCGCCGAGCACGAGACCTTCTTGTTGAAAATCCGTTAAATCTTCATCCGAAACGGAAATATGTCCAAAGTATAGGATCGGACGTGCATTGACAGGAGTCCGAAGAACAAAGTGACATGAAATCATCAAACATGGAACACTTGGAATCGTCCGAATCCATAACTGAATCATGCACATATATCCAAGATGCACCTCCCAATGGCGAGGCTGATGGATCCAAGATGTATCGAGAAGTGTGGGACCTAGCTGGATGTATCTCGGGGCTCCCGATTAAGGTAACGAGTCATTCACGTCTCATTGAGCATCCAGTAAATATAAATGATCGTGGAAATCTTGTGAGGATCCTATAACCTCCAAACGAAATGGGAATTGCCGCTAATGTGGCACCAGAGGTTATGATAGTGGTCAAAATCATGGTGACACCAAGTCAGAATCATCGTCGAACTCACGATCCGTAATTCCGAACACAACTGAATTTAGTCACCTACACAACAAAAGGCGACCCCAGAAGAAGGAAGCATGACGATCTATCTTAATGTCAACTAGATCTCAAACACCTGTCCAAGATAAAGGTTTGTCAAAGACGACATCCTGATCCATGGCCTCAGGGGTCTGTAAGACACGGGGGACCGTAACGTAAGGCTTAGGTCGATAGTGGGTAATAGAAATGAAAGGAAACTAAGGCCCAAATACCCGATGATCAGAAAACCATGCCCTCATATATGAAATTGCACAGTGTATTTAGTGAAATCTCATGAGAGCCATGGACCTGAGCATGTCTAACGTGAATTGATGATAATTACTTCCATAATAATATCGCTAGAAATAAATTACTCTTATTATGTATGACTTTGATGGTGCTAAGTAGGGGGCAGGGGGTCTGTTTGGGTCTGTAATATGATGACTTATTACATAGAACTATGGGGGGTGGGAATCTTTGAGCTGGGTATAGCGGCGTAAGGAATTCAATATGCCGAAGCTATATCGGCCATTGGTAGATCAGCATTATTTTGCATTACGTTCCTCGTAGTATAGTGTGGTGGTGTGAGGGGAGGAGGCCAGTGTTACAGCGTGGTGTGTTACGTGTGGGTTCTAGGATACTTTGTCCCTCACCCAGTTAAAATCTTATCTCATCGATTCAATACGGCTTTATAGTTCTTGTATTAAGAGAATAATATGAATGTCTCCATGACGACATATATAGTTCTCATGATCTAAATCCCTCACTATCATATGGTGGAAGGGGGTGTAGTGGTATGCGGTGGGGTAGATAGGTGATCTATAGAAGGTTGCGGGGTGTGGGAGTTCGTCATTTATGGGGTGAGTGTTTGTCTGAACGCTTTTAGTGTTAGTTTAATAAGCTATGTCCTGAAATTTTACAGTAATCAGATACAGGAGACAATATGAAGCAAATGGAAACTGGATGTGATATGTGTTATGATGATGCGAAGTGAGCATACGAACGCCGCACGATGGGTGCGACTTTAAGGAGAGAATAGACTGTTGAAGGGAATGAGATGAATCACAAGCAACTCGATTAAAAGCGACAGCGAAACAACGCAATATGTGAAGAAAGGTGCATGATCGATCAGATCAACATTAATGAAGTACATTCAATTATGAATGTAATGATGGGGAAAGACAATGATCAGAGTCTAGGCAGGAGGTGGGTCAGCTCATCTCTCTCACAAATAGATGTGACGAAGCAATACAAATAACATGGGAATCTAGAGAGCTCACCATGACGAACGGTCCAGTAACGAACATACTCGGTGATGAAGAAAAAAGTGGACCGCGCCAAATCAATATACATACTCATATGATCTGGAGGAACCACTATGACTTAACCAACATGTGCCAATAATAATAATAATGATTTTTTTTTTTTTTTTTTTTTTTTTTTTTTTACATATATAAAAATACAGCGTACCCTGAACTCGTGAGATAAAGTGACGCCAAAGATGATTTCAATAACAAGCAAAATGGACACCAACCCCCAAGCGCTTAATGGTAACAAACAACTCTCTCTGACAGATGACCTTCGCAAACTTACAGGATCTCAAACCAATGTCTGCTGAGATTAGAATGGTGAAATGATGTGACTAATTTCCTCCATGTGAATGAACTGGAGGGATCACCACTCCCCAAGGTGGAGAGAATATTGAGACAAACAAATGGTAGAGATAGGATTTCGGATAAGGAGAAGAGAGAATAACATAACCATAAGATGAGATGAAAATAAGAAGTGCAGGTGAATAGTAAAAGATAATGAGAAAAACACTGCCCTAGGTCCAAAGGCATGTAAAGTACCAAAACAATGCATGCATACATTAAAAGAGCCCCTATCCCGTGTGGAAAATGTGAGCAAGATGGATAGAAAGAAAGATGGCTCATAATATGCATGTGAAGTGCTCAATTGGAGCTGAGCAACGACTAGTGTATCAAAAGGGGAATAACAAAGTATTATGGCTAACCGAAACGAAGGGCCACCCATCCTGCGACCATATGGGTCTCAAACATATTTACCTCTTCAGCTGAGTCTACATTAGTCGGCCTCTAAAGAATCGGTTATCCATCTAAATCATTCAACCATACAGCGCCATTCTAGGGGGTCAGCTCCCCTGCATGAAATAAGACGTCCACTCCAGTTGAAGTGTCATGAACTTCGCCTCTAGGATCATGTATCAAAACCGTACTCGAAATGCTCCATAATAATCTCCAAAGTGATCCTCTCAAAGGCAAGTGAACGGTCGATCTCATCAACGCAATCGACAATCCTCAATACTTCATTAAAGCGCCCAAAGATTTATAACGCCAGCTCTCGCCAATTACCAGATCAATCTCTATATTCACGGCAAAAACAGAGTGACAGTCTCGTTTCAAGCGAAATCAACCCAATCCACACATCAGTAACGCCATCCAAAGATTCTATAAGCCAACTCTCGCCCATGCCAGAATCACCCTGAGGGCTCAACTCCTCACACCTCTACCTGGTGAATCAGAGAGGGATGTGTAAAGACTAGAAAAAACTTGAGATGGAAAGGTCATGTATGGGTTCAAGGGTAATGCCTGCTGCAAAGACTCCACAAATGGATGGGATTGTAGGTCAAAACAAAAGCAAGGTGTGGGAATTGGTGAGCAAGGTACTGCTCTGATCACAGAAGATTTGTTCACAGTCTCAAACTCTCTCGGTCAAATCTCTGATCTAGGGCTAATAGGTCAATATCCCCTATGATAGGTCAGCCAGAGTGATTGTGATGGGCAAATGAATAATGTCCAAGTTAAAGCACAAACACTCATTTTGATATATTAGTCTGTGATTGGCATCTACTTAACCTGAAATATGACAGAACTCTCAGGGTCATAAAGAGTGTCACTGTGAGATGGCTACCAAATGTGACCAAAGAATCTCCAATCAATGATCCGAGAAAAGATGGTTGCGAAAAAAACACCCCTATTCACAAGATAAAACGATACTCCATCTATAACAACATATCCTGATTCACTTTCACACAACTCAATAAAGAAAATTGATCAGGTGGTAAAGTGGCGACATCTAAAAAATGTGTGTGAATTGTGAAAATATGCTTTATCACCTTTTTGTAATGGAAATCTAGTGAATGAATCGTGCGGACTAGCCAAGAATGAAGTATCAAAGCCCATGATAGCGTGGTGAAGATATAAAAAAGTGAGTATAACTAATGACATTATCTCAAACATCAAGTAGAAAGTAACAACAAACTGAAAGAATGTGTCGAGCCAAGAGGAAAACGGAAAGCCTAATGAGAAACATGCTAGACTCAACGAAGTGAGAAACATTATCCAAGGTGACATGACAAAGGTGATCCAACCAATACTCAAACTCATAACGATCTCTGAGCACTCTCAACTGGAGACTAAAAAGGGAGTCTCGAATCCAAACTGTGACAACAGGGGTTCTGAAGGCTCTCAGATGCACCCACGTGTGAGGAAGAATCTAATCAAAGATGTAAGCTCATGCTACAAGGTCAGGTGGCCTTTGAAATGATAAATGGGTGGACTTTACAGATCCTAGCAAAAGCGATCGTACCCTCCGGAGGTACGCACCTCTGCACGCCTTGCGAAGAGACTGTGGAGTGTATAGTGCTTCCATGCAGGTGGTCTGCCACCTCCACACCAATTTGCACTTACCTCGAACATCCCGAGGGTTTCCATGGTGAACCTTCTTAAACTCTCAACACTCAAACGGTTAACTAGAGTGCACGTGATGGTGTGGGTTGCATCTGAAAACCTATGAATCTAGAGCAGATAGAGGAAACACACTGGTGCACACTATCATGAAACTAGCTCGGGGCTATACAGGTCTTCAATGATCGGACTCCAATCAGCGATTCAATATGTCTAACACTCTTGATGCTCTAAAACATAGGTATAGCCCGTTGCTAACACTTACTCCTGGTCACTAGCTCGAGTCGAAAAAGGCAAACAAAGCATAAGGTCTCATATTCAAATACAGGATCAAGGAAAACAACGTCGACGAGACTAGGGATTGGAAAATAGGGGATGGTGTGGTGTCCACAATAGGACCAAAGCAAACTCATGCAATCACACGGATGATGGAAGTCATGCAAAAACAGGTATATATCACCCAAATCTATACACAAAAGCTATCGAGAAGAATAACCTGGGCAAAAGTGGATAGCTACCATTGATAATCAAGATAATATACAACAGATAGAGAAACAAATCCATGTCAAATTTCAAATGATATACAATGCGTTGGTATCTATTACATGATGAAGTGATGCCAAAAACAAAACATTGGTAAAAATCAGAGTCATAATGCTAAGCAAAGGTAAGATGAACAATCAACATAATCAGGATAATCAAAGACCATACATAATATAGCAATAAGAACGGAAAAAATTGCCACAGATCGGAATCCACAATCAAGATAAATAATCATTCTCATAATCAACACGTCAATGTCCCAAGTAAAAACAAACACCCATAGCATGATCAATAGTATCGGCGGGACTTCCATGTGGACAATCAGAAGATTAGGTACCACGGATCGACTCATCAAACACCACGTTTTTGCTTTATCCTAGTTCAAAGCTTGACTCCCTCTAAACAATCCCCAGTGGAGTCGCCATTGTGACCGCCGCATTTTTTGGGCTCATTGCGTTTTTTTCCACTCAGATGGCAAACTCGATTTTATTTTGAAAAAAAAATGATTTTATTTGATTAAGGTAAAAATGACTTGAGTCGCCACTTATTTTTGTTTTATTTTAAAAGGGAAAAAAATAAGAAAGAAAACCCATGAAAGTGCGGACTTGGTTTTGGAAAAAGGTTGATCTACGAAAAATCGGATCGGGCTCGGGGGTCAGGTTACTTATCGCGGGAAGGACGGTTGAGGACGTTAAGCAACCCTTCTTAAGTCCCTAAAGTCGGGTTCTCTACTAATAAAAATGAAGCTTCTGGCGTGACAATTGATGTAGTAAGTCATATGTAATAATCCTGAATGGATTATGCAACATAAGAATTCGGAGGACATGCATTAGACAACGATTAGAGGGAAAATGGGCTACAACCTGGAGGCAATGAGCACCATGCGCTATTCAATAGAGAGGGTTAGACACATTATAGAGCACCAAAACATATCACATGCATTCATAACAGGAGATTAGGGATTAAAATTGTTTCGGAAGGGATAAACTGAATATTGAAGTTTATTTGAAAAATTGAAGTCGCGAAGTTACTGATAATTGGAGTCTGCGGGAATTAAATTTGAAGAATTGAATTTTGGATTATTAAATTTGAAAGAAAATTAGAAGTTTTGGAAAATTGGAAAATTAAAGTTCAGAAATTTGGAATTATTGGAGGGTTGTTTAAATGGAATTTCAAAGATTTAAATACCTGAAATAATAATTAATTAAATAGATTAATGGTGAAATAGTTGGAATTTTGGAATTTGTTTAAAATGAAATTTATTAGCAATAAATAAAAATAAATAATAAAATCAAATAGATTAGTGTGATATTGTTTTGAGAATTTGGAAATATTAGCGAAAGTCGGAAATTTTAGATGAATTGTTTAAAAATGGGAAATTTTAGAATAAATTTTTAAATAAGATAATAATAATTAAATAAATTTAATGTTTGAAATATCTGGAAATTTTTTCAGAATTAAAATTGGAAGTCGAAAATGTTTAATGAATTGTTTCTTAAAAAAAGGAACGAAAATAATAGATTAAAAAATAATAAAACAGTATTCTGGAAATTTTTGAAATCGGAAGTTATTAAAGATAGATTAAAAAGGGAGGTTTTCTTAAAAATAACGATGAAACTAAATACTAATTGGTTCATGATTAAATTAAATTAAAAGCGAATGCTACAGTATGGCAATTTTCGGGAATTCTAATTTTGCGTTAATTCGGGAAATTTTAAAGGAATAAGATTAAAAAATGGAAGGTTTTAAATAAAATGAAATACAAACTATTTTTATGATTAAATAAAATCT
>JBAPGN010001580.1:0-19991 GCA_037355405.1 Vitis amurensis | reverse complement strand
GCGAGATTATTCAGCAAGATCAACGGGCCTTTGGGTGGGGGCCCACATATGTGATTTTATGACTGACTGATTGATTAATTGATTTATTTACCATGCTTGTTTGATTTATTTTGTTCCTTGACATGCGCATAATTTTATCTATTCGTCATTCGCTAATCCTGTTTCATGATAGCGCATTCGTGACTGGAGGACCAGGTACGCATCCACTCATATTTTGTTCATTCTTTATACATGCTCTGATTCCCACGTCGTGCATGATTAAGGTGAGTATTCATTGACTTTCTCATTGATTGCCGTGTCAGCTTCATGCTATTAGTAGAGACCCGACTTTAGGGGCTTAGAGGGGTGCTATGGTCTCTACCGTACCTTCCCGATAAGTAACCTGACCCCCGAACCCGATCCGGTTTTTCGTAGACTAACCTTTTCCAAAACAAGGAGTCACACTTAGGGTTTTTCTTTCTTATTTTGTTTACCCTTTCAAAAATAAAACAAAAATAAGTGGCGACTCCAAGTCATTTTCAAATAATCAATAAAAAATCAATTTTTTCAGAATAAAAATCAAGCTCACCATCGAGTGGGAAACGCATGAGCCGAAATGCGAGGTCCACATATATATATATATATATGATAATATATAATTTTAAAATTATGATGATTATGTTTTTATTGTAATTATTCAAATTATAATTTGGTATATAATTTTAAGATTATGATGATTATATTTTTATTGTAATAATTGGTAACTTTTTTTCTTGTATTAATCTTTTGATATAATAGATTTTCTTTTTCTTTGTTCATAATTTTTCCTGTTTAATATTTTTTATATAAATTTGTGTGTTTTCATTTTTTATTTTTTCAATTGTCTATTTTTGTTATTATGTAATATGCTCCATTTTAAAATCCGGTGTTTTAAAAAGCTAAATTCGACATGCAATATAAATATTAGTTTTAAATAATGATAATGTAAATTATAAGCAAAATTTTTAATAATGTAAATAGAGTCAAAAGAAAAAAATTTCATACATTTTTTAAACTAACTTTTAAAATGAATTTTCAAATAAAATATTTTATATGGAACTTATTTAAATATTTTAAATCATTTAATTATTTATTTAAAATGTGATAAAACATTTCAATAAAATTAATAATATTAATGAAAAATTTAATTTTTTTTGTAAATGGACTAAAATGAATTTAAGATAATTTTATTAGAAAGTTGTGCAAATATAGATTAATTTGAGTTATTTCAATTATTTGGAGTTAGTATTAATTTTTAAGATATTTTATAAATATAATGTATTTATAAGACTAAACACCAAGTCAAGTACTCTACTCAAGGAATTTTCCTTCCTTTTTTTTTTTTTTTACTTTTTCATATTTATTTAAATGAAAGCCATTTGGAGTCCAACCGAAAAAAATGTTGTGATGTGATGCATGTGAGGACAAAATTAAATTGGATTAAATTTTAGTGGGACCCATTTATGAAAACCCAACAATTTTCCATTTTTAAATACATATATATTCATAAATTTATCAAAATTATAGTAAATATGTTTTTAAAAAATTTTATTTTTTAAAGTAATAAGCCTTTAATGGAGACTAGTAAGAGCCTACATTGAATGCACATGACCTATTTCCCATAGTTATCATAGAATGATGGAGACTAGAAGTGTCTACATGCAATGCACCTTACCATATACAAATAGAAAATAGTTGTATATAAAGTAAGGTAAGCATTGGAAATGTTAGGTGAACTCCACCACCTCTATTACTAAGGCTATGTTTGGTTCCT
This sequence comes from Vitis amurensis, assembly GCA_037355405.1. Classification (NCBI taxonomy): domain Eukaryota; kingdom Viridiplantae; phylum Streptophyta; class Magnoliopsida; order Vitales; family Vitaceae; genus Vitis; species Vitis amurensis. The sequence goes on along the minus strand of JBAPGN010001580.1, from coordinate 18,199 downwards.
GGGAAATGCGAGAGAAAGAAAATCGGGAGGAAAAATGGAAGGAAAGAAAATTCATTTTCTTCTATTTGGTTAACCACGAAAAAAAGTTAAGGAAAAATAGAAGAAAAACAAAATCAATAATTTGTCTTAAATGATTATCAATTTATTAAATAATAAAATAAATTTTGTGCTCTTATTTTCTAAAAAATAATTATAGAAGAACGCATTTTATGGGAGCCCATTGTTCAATAACTATTGAAAACTTACCCTTTTTTAATGGTACCTAGCATTTTTTTTTTCTTCTTCATGTATATACAGTTCAACCCTCTCACCCTCACCATACCAAAATTTTAAAAATAAAATAAAACCCATGTGATCCCAGAGGCAGCCCAAAGTCGTTGATTAAACTCATCTTGCATCTCATCAGGCACAACTTCTGATCGTGATCCATCCAACAGTCCAGACAGCTTCAGTGGAAAATGTGTTTACAATTGATCAACCACCTGATCTCTTCTCCTACCTCGAAGTCGTACAAACATACGGTGCGTCGCCGTCGCAAACCGCCTCCCCGAACTTCATCACCAGCAGGATTTCACGAATCAGAACCGCCGATACAGGCGGGTATTCCGGCACTTGCGTCTGCGTTTCGAACCACGAAACGTCAGTTTCCAGGAAATCGAAGAGACCCATAAAGTGAAAGAGCGAGAAAATAAGTTTCTTGATGAAACCCAGAGCGATACAGCCACTACTCCTTCGCCGTCTCCAACGGTTAAACAATGATGGAGTCGTCGAAAATGCGCTGCAAAGTGGTCCCGGCGACCGCCGACGGCGACTCATCTGAGAAGTTTGATCAACTTCTCCTCTCCTCCGCTATCTGCAACAATGAAGATCTCAGTCCCCTCATTCGCAAAACCTTCAGTTCTGGCAAGTCGATACCACCCCGATAAAATTTTCCCCAACTTTTCCCCTCTCTTTTCTCTTATTTTCCTCCTTATTTTTTAAGGAAACTAGTAAGGAAAATATTATGACATTTTCTTTAATATTTTCCTTTATATTTTTTTCCATCGTATTTTTCATGTCACCCAAACTAAAGAAAATCATTTTCCATATGATTTTTTTTCCTTTCCTTAGCATTTTCTGGAACCAAACATAGCCTAAAGGAATAAACACTTTTCTTTACTCATTTTAAAGGTGAGTATTAAGGGAAAGCATTTTGTAAGCCTATAAATGGTCTTTTGGAATGGAAAAGAAAGTTTTCTCTCATTTTCTCATTCTCTTATTCCTTCATTGCCTTTGTCTTTTATTCTCTCAACTTGTTTAATTATCTTCTTTGATTTCTTCATCCCCATTATATATTATTATAAAAGTAATATATATTTATCTTTACTTTTATTTGTATTGCATTTATCTTTATTGTATAACACATTATCAACACGAATTACTCTAAATGTACTTCTCTATCTTAAACTTGAGGTTGTTTATATAGGATAAGATTTTACATATTTATATTATTATTGATTTTGTTTATTTAATTTGTGTTACATATTGTTAAAGTTATAAGCAAATTATTTGGTTTTGATTATAATAAAAAGTTATATCAATGTTATCAATTTATTGTAATTGATTCTAATAATATTGTTTTGTTATATATACGAAGTTATTTGATAATGTCAAATATCACAAAACTTGAGTTTGTGGGACTTGATATTTCATGAAAGAACTATCTATTTTGGATCATTGATGCTGAAATGCATCTTAATGCAATGAATATTGGAATTACAATCAAAGAAGGAAATTAAGCATCCCTGTAGGATTATGCAAAAATACTGATTTTCCTTCATCATTATCTTCACGAAGGTTTAAAAAATGAGTATATTACGGTAAATGACTTTTTTACTCTATAGAGTAATTTGAAGGAAAGATATGACCACTAGAAACTGTGATTTTCCCAAAATCTTGATATGACTAGATACACTTAAGGTTGCAAGATTTTAAAACTGTTAGTGAATATAACTTCGCATTGTTCAAAATCAACTCTCAATTAAAGTTGTATGGAGAAAAAAAATCATAAAAGAAGATATGTTAGAAAAAACTTTTATTACATTTCACGCTTCGAATATGCTCTTGTAGCAGCAATATCGAGAGCATAGATTGACAAAATACTTCGAATTAATATCATGTCTTCTTATCACTAAACAAAATAATGAGTTTTCAATGAGAAATAACTAATTTCGTCCAATTAGATATGAACCATTCCTTAAAGTGAATGCAATATCGTCTCAAACTCGTGGACAAGGACAAGGACGAGGACATGGTCGTGGTTGTGGAATGAATCCCCGATATCATGGTTCTTATTGTAATAATTCCTCAATTTTATTTTTTATTTTTTTATAAAAAAAAGTCTCATGGCACCACCATAAGTGGAGTAATACTGAGACAAAACAAGAAAATGAGAAGTGTATACAAGATAAACCTCCTAAGAACCATGAGAATAATTGTTATACATATGATATGAAGGCACATTGGTTGCGTACATGTTGTATACCCAAACATTTGGTCAACTTTTACCAAACATCAAGAAAAGGAAAAGGAAAAGAGATAGAGATGAACTTTAACGATGGTATGGATTGAACCTAACCTACTATGATATTGATTTCTTTGGAGGTCCTAGTGAAAAAATTAATCATTTAATAAATAATGAAAATAATAACATTGATTGATGTTACTTTATATATCAAACAATATATTATTATGTTTTATATTTACATCTGATTTTATTTTGTCATTTACATTATGCTTTGTTTTTTTAAAAAAAAAATTAGCTATATCCAAAATTCATGTGTTATTTGGTTTCAAGATGAATGAGAATGATTTATGTCTCGCAAACTATGCAACCACATACATAATTCTTTCAGATAAAATATATTTTCTCGAATTGACATTGATAAAAGTTAATGTAAGTACCATATCTGGTACTACAAACTTAGTTGAAGACTCTGAAAGAGTAAACATAATGCTATCAAATGAAACTAGATTCTATATAAATGATACTTTATATTCTAGTAAATCTAGAAGAAAATTGCTCAATTTTAAAGATATTCGTAGAAATGGATATCATATTTAAACTATGAATGTAGATAATATAGAATATCTTTGTATTACTTCCATTATATCTGGTCAAAAGCTTCTAATGGAAAAACTCTCAACTTTCTCCTATGGGTTGTATCATACAACTATAAAGTCTATTGAATCATATGTTGTCGTGAACGAGAAGTTTAATGACCGAAAAGTTTTTGTCATTTGGCATGACAGGTTAGGTCACCTAGGGTCTTCAATGATGTGTTAAATAATTGATCACTCACATGAACATTCACTAAAGAACCAGAAGATTCTTTTGCCTAATGAATACTCATGTTTTGCCTGCTCACAAGGTAAATTGATAGTTAAACCATTTTTTACTAAAGTCATATCCAAGTCACTAGTTTTTTTAGAAAGAATACTTGGGGATGTATGTGGGCCTATCCATCCACCATGTGGGCCATTTCGTTATTTTATGATCTTAATAGATGCATCTACTAGGTGTTCACATATTTGTCTCATTTCTACACGTAATGTTGCCTTTGCTAGGATTTTTGTACAAATGATCAAATTATGAGCATAATTTCTAAATTATCTAATTAAAACCATACATCTTGATAATGTTGGCAAATTTACTTCTCAAACATTCATTGATTACTGCATGTCAATAGGGATGAATATTGAGCATCCTGTTGCGCATACCCATACCCAAAATGGTTAAGCAAAACCCTTTATCAAATGTCTTCAATTAATTGCTCGACTATTGCTAATGAAAACCAAATTACCTAATTTTTCCTGGAGACATGCTATTATACATGTTGCAGCTTTAGTTTGTATTCAACCTACAACTTACTATGAATACTCCTCTTCACAACTTGTGATTAGAAAACAACCAAATATTTTTCACTTACAAATCTTTGGTTATGCAATATATATATTAATTACACCTACACAATGCACTAAAATGGGCCCCCGAATGAAAACTTGGGATTTATGTAAGTTTTGATTCTCCATCTATCATAAGTTATCTTGAATCTTTGATAGACGATATTTTTACAGCTCGCTTTGCAAATTGTCATTTTAATGAGAGTGTTTTCCCGTCATTAGGGAGAGAAAAACCGATTCTTGAAGAATGACTATAAATTACTTGGAACACATCTACTATGTCCCATCTTGATCCTCATACAAATCAATGTGAACTAGAAGTTCAAAGGATCATCTATTTGCAAAATCTTGCAAATCAATTACCAGATGCATTTATTGATATAAAGAAAGTGACAAAGTCACATATTATAACTGCAAATACTCTAGCATGAATTAACGTCCTTGTAAGACAGTTAACAAATGAATCTAAGATATGCTTAAAGCATGGTAAACTTGTTGACTTAAAGAATGTAACTCTCTAGAAAAGGAAAACACAAGAAAAAATTGGCACTCTAGAAGAGACCATCAAAATGACTGATCAGTCTAAAATTGTTAAATATATAACCCCATAAGATGCACAAATAATGCAGAAAGCCTCTAAAGAAGCATATATTGAATGAAAAGCCCCTGAAGAGGAACACATTGAACAAGTTGCCCCTAAAGAGGCACAAGTACCTGAAATTTGTGAGATCTCAGTAAATTATGTACACACAATAGAAAAATGGGATCAAAATAATATTGTTATTAACAATTTTTTTATTTTCCAAGTGGCCTCTAATATCATAAAAAATAATGAAGATCCCAAAGCACAAAATTTGGAAGAATGTCGACATAGAAATGATTGGCCAAAATGGAAAGAAGTTATACAAGCAGAGTTAAACTCATTAACAAAATGAGAAGTTTTTTTATTTGTAGTCCAAACACCTGAAGATGTAAAGCATGATGGGTACAAATGGGTATTTGTATGAAAACAGAATGAGAATAATGAGATCATAAGATATAAAGTGCGATTAGTAGCACAAGGTTTTTCGCAAAAACCTAATATTGACTATGAGGAAACATACTCTCCCGTCATGAACACAATCACATTTCATTTCTTAATTAGTTTGACAGTCTCAGAAGGACTGAATATGCGTCTCATGGATGTTACTACATCATATTTATAAAGTTCTATGGATACACATGAAAATCTCTGCAAGATTTAAATTGCCTGAAGCAAATAGTACAAAACCTCATAGCATGTACTCAATCAAGTTACAACGATCCTTGAGTTGATTAAAACAATTCGAACGCATGCGGTACAAATGTCTTAGCTTATACTTGCTAAAAAAATAGGTATGTGAATAACCCTATATGTCCATGTATCTTCATTAAAAAAATTAGAAACCGAATTTGCAATTATTGCAATATATGTTAATGAAATAAATCTTGTTAGAACTCCTGAAAAGCTCACAAGAACAACAAATCATTTGAAACGCATTACTATCTTAATTGCCTAACAAAACAAGGGCTCATCATAATACAAAGACATTACTATCTTTGGTAGAATATTTAATTATGTATCGATTCTTTTAGCCTTTTAACCCCTAAGTAGAGATGGGTGAGTGTTCTCATGAAGGATATGTATACTTCTCTTAGAGAATGAAGTGATAAAATGAGTATTCCTAGATTGCCTTCAAGGAAAAAAAAAAGAAAAAAAGAAAAAAAAAAGTTATGGTGTTTGATATGTTAACATTTGAAGTGTGGAAAAGAGAAGTAAAGTGACCTATTTCTAATCGTGTAGATATTGTTTGTACTAACGGTAATGGATCTTTACTACTTTAAAATACGTTTTAAAGCTATGATTACTCATTGAACCTAAAACGGATGATATCTACATAAGAGGAAGTAAGGTATTATAAATAGTATCAAAGTTGATCCTTAACCTTGATGTAAGCCTTCATTTGTTTGACCCTGTAATTTTGTGGGGACATAATGAGAATATCATATTTGTATGAAAAAGAGAGGGGTAATTGTAATATCTCATATTAGATGAATGATAAAGGTTTTTACATTATATATGTATGAACTCCTCTAAATCATATGGACGTATTTTAAAGCTGTAAAGGTTCATTGGCCTAAAACGGTTAACATCTATATTGAAGAGAGCGAGACATTACAAATGATATCAAAGTTGATCATTGACCTAGTGTGGGAATTTGTTTAACCTCATAAGAGGTATTTGTCCATCTAAATGTCTTGCAATCCTGCGAGATATAATGAAGATATTATGTTTGTACAAGAGTGGTAATGATATCCTACAATACATTATAAGCAACATACTTCTCTTAACCATGTAAACAAGTTTCAAAGTCGTGAGGGTCCATTTTACCCAAAACAACTACATGGTTAAAAGCAAGCCATTACAAATAGTATGAGAGATGATCCTTGACCTTGATGTAAGTCTTTACTTATCTAACTTTATAAGGAGTAACTGTCTGTTTGGCCCCATAATCTATGGGACATGATAGGGACGAGTCTCCATGTGGGAGTGGGGAGGCTGGATTGTGATATCTCACATAAGATGTTGGGTATATATGCATAGCACATTGACCCATAATGGATCATATTTACATGGGAAGGAATGGCAAGTTACAAATTTTCAAAGAAGTCTATCCATTGAAAAAAGAAAAATCTAGGAGGCCCCAAAAACACACATCCTCGAATTTTTGAAAAATTATTGTATTAAGAAAATCATGCTTCTAGTCAAGCCTAGTTTCAAACAATTATGGTTTTTATTCTTGAGTTACAAATGAGCAAATATTCATCAACATTTAAATTGGCACAAATCACATTGTTGCCTACCAAATATAAAACAAAACTTAAAATATATCATACTAACTAAAAGACTTGCTATTAGATTATAAAATTCATATTCACCAAATTCAAAAAAAGAAAAATAAATAAACAAAACCTAAATTGAAGCATAATTTGAAACCGTTTTTGCAGAATTTGAAATATCTAATCTAACCTATACCATTTTCAATTCTAATTTATATTCTACGTTAGAATAAAAAGAACAAAATTATCAATACATAGACAACAATGTATAATGCACTAACACTCCCAACTGTGTAGATATTATTCACTTTGAATCTAATAGACCCTCATGACTTTAAAACATATCTACAATATTAAGAGGAATCCACAAATTAAGAAGAGCCTATACATATATAACGTCAAAAACTTTTTCTCTTATCCAATATAGGATATCACAATCACTTACTTTGTAAATGTAAAATCTTTATTATAAATGTATTTTAAAGTGTTGAGTTTAGAGTTGACAATATTTAAATGAAAGAAAATGGGTTATTACAATTTTTTTAAAGCAATGAGCTTTTTAACAAAGACTTATCAATAAATATCCTAAAAGTAAAATAAAAATTTAAGGATTTTTCTTAAAGGAAAAGGAAAATACTCCAATAAGATAACAATTATGGTAAGAAGAATGGACTTTTTCTAAAATAATAGCTAATTCTCTCCATTATAGTAGAGGAAAATATTCTTATAAAGTTATAAAACAAGGAAAAATGAATGAGTTTTCTATATCAGGTTTTCTCTGTCACGTTAAAAGCTATATTTTCCTAATCTAATCAATAATCAAGCTAACAAATTTGAATATTAGATGATGTAAGAGAGGACTTTGACTTCTATATATCTCTTTCCATTTGTTCATAATATCTTTTAAATTGAGTTGATAAGATTTTTGAGGCATGGTGAAAGCCAAAGAACATTTGATGTTTACCTATCAATAATCAACCCCACAAATTTGAATATGAGAGGTGCCTTTGACATTGTTAATGAAAGTACATCCACCACAATCAAAAGGTCAATTTGAAAATGAGTGGTTGCATGAGAGGCGGTTGTTGATGAAACTTTATCCACCAATGGAAAGATGTGTAGGCAACTGCGATGAGAGACGAGTAGATTTTGGGATGACAATGAATGAATTTTTTTTCTATATATCTATTTATAATCCACCTTAAAAAGATTATATTGAAAATATTATGTATAGAATTAAATTTTAGTTGAATTTTTTTCCCTATTTTAACATATGTAAAATAATATAAAAAATTTACTTCTCAAAATAATAAGTTATAAAAATTTATATTATTTATAAAATATATTTATTTTTAATATAATTAAAAATTTTGAAAAAAAAAATTATACTTATCATACCTTATGTTTAAACTTTTTTTTAAGACGAAAATGAGAATAACTTTGTATAAATAAGACACAATAAGACTAGGATGCACGGTCCCAAACCCACCCATTACCATGGCTAAGTAGGTTGTGATACTCTAGAAAGATGATATATTCGAGGTGTATTTCCTCCCATGAGTTCTAGTTTTGGGTATATCATATATGACTTAGGCCTATCTTAACCGCCCATTCTAAACGTCTTCATCCAAAATATTCAATTTATGGGATAGACACCAATATTTAAGGAATATTCTTAGTGGATTCTTAATTTTTAGAATCTTATTTATTTATAAAAATTTGTGTGTGTGCCTCAATTTCCAAGTATGAAAAAAATTCTAATAAATTTATGAAACATGAGAAAAATGAATTTGATTTTTTTTCCCAAATAACAAACTTCTAATTTATCCTATCTATGCCAAAATAGACAAATTAAGATCTTAAGTTAATTGTATATCAATTTTTTATTGGTCATTACTTTTCTATACTAATATCATAAAAGAACTTAAAAGAAATAAGATGAAAAATGAAGGTTGGGTGATGCAGTGATATAAGGGCAAAGATAAAAATATCGGTAATTATGGATATATCGGTAGTTCAATTTTACGGATATATCAGATATATTGACAGATACTTTGACACAAAATATCGATTGACTTAAAATTGATCAAAACTTATGAAAATATAAAACAAAACTCTTATAAATGAAATTAGAAGTATAATAGGCATTTTAAAGTTGTTTTATTAAAGAAATTAATATATATATATATATATATATATATAAGTGTATATTGATTATTAAATTACATAAAATATTATTCAATAATAATATTATGATATTTGATTATAATATGTTTAATTTTAAAATATATTTAATATTAAAATTATGATATATTTAATTTAATTGTTATCAAATGAATAATAATATATAATTGTAATATTTAATTAATATATTAATTGAAATTAAAAAACTTTTTGCTACTTAATTAAATGAAATTTTTTTATTTTTTTATAAAATAATTATAATAATTTGTAATTTAAAGAATTATTTTAATATTTTATGTCTATTAACACTTTTAATATAATATCTATGTGGTTGCATAGTAATTAACAAAGGGCAATTTTACCCCCAATGGTTGGTAGGTGTTGGCCCCAAAAGGGGAGCAGCAAAATGCTCCCATTTTTGAGCAGCAGCCCATTTTTAGCTGCTTTGACTCGTCAACGCAAACTGAAATATCCCGATATTTTAATACCAGTGTAAGGGAGGAGGTGTGGGTGCAGGTGCAGCCAATGAAGACTTCTGGTTGGACATGGATGCACCATGGTCAATGAAAGGTGGCCAATGCACATACACATCAACATTGTTGCTTTTTCATCCTTTGTGGTCTCATCAAATAGACCTTTACACCATCGATAAATTATTATTAAACCTTTCATAGTGGGGCCTTATTTTCTCAATATTTTCTTATATTGTTTTCTATACTTTCTTCATTATTTTTAGCCAATGTGGATTAAATTTTCCTTTTTTATTATTTTTTGCTTCAATGTAAAAAAAATTATTTTTAGCCAATGTGGTTAATTTTCTTTTATTATTTATTACTTCAATAAAAGACATTTTGATAGAAAAATAAGTAAAATAACATAAAACAATTAAAATATGTTACTTAAATACAATTTTTCATGTTTTTTTGTTATTAGACATATTTTTCTATTTTTATTTATTTAAATAATTTTGTTAAAAAAGGGTTTATGGTAAAAGAAAATTGATTCTGGCTTTATTATTTTTTGCTTCAATGTAAAAAAATTATTTTTAACCAAGGTTAATTTCCTTTTTATTATTTATTACTTCAGTTAAGACATTTCGATAGGAAAATAAGTGAAATAACCTAAAACAATTCAAATATGTTATTTAAAAAATACCATTTTTCATGTTTTTTTAGTTGTTAAACATATTTTTCTATTTTTTTTTACTTATATAAATAATTTTGTTAAAAAGGGTTTATGGTAAAAAAATTGATTCTGGTTTTATTTATATTATACATTAAATTATTTCATATTTAATAAATATTAATATTATATTTTAAAATTTTTGTTTTAATTTTTAAAAGATCAAAAGGTTTTATGAAACATAACTAATGGAAAATATGTATCAAAAATAATTTTTGACGTATTTGCTTAAAAAAACCATATTTAAATAAATGTAATAAGAAATTAATATTTTTATAAAATTTTTAATTGTTATTTAACAGCTCATTAGTCCTTTATTTTAATGATATTTAATGGTTCATGCTGAAATGAGAGTTTGATATGACAAAGGATTTGGACAGCAGAAAAAGCATTCGACTTTGACCTGCATGGGTGTCCACTCTTATGACTGTAGCAGCAGCCGCCGCCAAATATATAAGATCTAAGCAGCCTCTCTCTTCTTCTTCTTCTCTATAAATAGGCTTCAACACATTGGATTTTCAAGTCTCAGCACACTTCTAAGATATGTATTTTCATAACATTCATTCTCTGGTAGTTTGAATTCTTCGTTCATTGAGTTTTTTTTTGAGAAAAAAAAAAGAGAAAACCGAAATAAATGCGACAGAAAAGATGCAAGCGAGAGCAGCGCCCTTCTCCCAACCATAGTAAAATGGGCAAAGTTTCAGCTCTCTCATAAGGTATATTTCTTCACTTTTTCTTCATTTTCTGCATTTCTTGCTTATCTTCTGTTTCCACTTGTTGGGTGGTTGTTAGAATTTGGGTTTGGCTGATTTCATAAAATATGAGAAGCAGACAAGAAAAAAAAGGAAAAGAAGTTTTTAGAGTGCTTCTGAGAAAGAAAGAGGGAGGCTGTATACTTGTATTTGGCTACGTTGAGGGGAAATATTCGTTGTGAATTGGGTTATGAGAAATAAAACTTTTTAAGATTTAAAACATCAATTTCTTTTCTTTTGCCTTCTTTTTCTCAACAACCAAACATAGCATGAATTCTGCCTTGAGGGTGCTCCTGTAGCACATGTACATTGCTCCTGTAACATATTCTTTAGATGAATGTGTTAGATTTCTTCGTCTGCAAGTTCTAAACATGGCTAACTTTTCTTTTCACTGGCTAAACAATTTTAGCGGTTGTTCTGCTCCACTAACTAGACAGAGATCTTCGGAACAATGGTCCTCAGCCCCGATGCAATCTTGATTACTCCCAAGAGAGCCACTAAAGGGGGGCTTCTCATAACTGAAGCAACTGGAGTTACCGACACTGCTCAAGGGTAATTACAGCAAACACTACTTTCTCAACTTCTGTTCGTTTTCTAAGTTTAAATAAAAAATATATGATCAAGTTGATAGATATAAGATTAATTATCTGGTTTTTCCACCTATGTAGCTATGCACATACCCCGGGTATATGGACAAAAGAGCAAGTTGAAGCCTGGAAGCCCATTGTAGATGCTGTGCATGCTCTAAAGCAGGTATCTCTTATTTGTCAGCTTTTGGCATGTGGAAGAGTTTCAACACAGGTATGTTCTTGAATTGTTGATATATTTAGCACGTGCAAGAATTCTTTAGGTCATTTTGTTGTTGCAATCATGTGAAGACAAAACTGATTTGGCTACACGGATAATGTTTTTTCTAATTCTATCTATCTATTACTGATCAATACAAATCCAGCCAAATGGCGCAAGCTCACATTATGTCTCTACAACAAAAAAAAAAAACAAAAAAAAAAAAGTGCCATTGACACCACAAGTCCGAAGCAATGGCTTGATGTTGCTGAATTCACAGCTCCCTATGGCTTCTGCTTAACAACAGATGAGAGTTCCCGAGTTGTCAATGATTTTAGACTTGCTGCAAGAAATGCTATGGAAGCTGGTAAATTCATCCTCTAATACAATTAATCATGAATTAACTTTCTAGTCAATTTCTTCGATGCACTGATGATAATATTGTTTACCCAATATATAGGTTTTGATGGAGTTGAGATCCATGGGGCTCATGGCTATCTACTTGACCAGTTCATGAAAGACCAGGTCAATGATCGAACAGACAAGTATGGTGGATCCCTAGAGAACCGTTGCAGGTTCCCATTGGAAGTAGTAAGAAGCGCGTTGTTAATGAGATAGGAGCTGATTAAGGTTGGAATAAGGCTTCTCCATTTTGCCCATTCATGCCGAGGCAGAGGACTCCAATCAACAGCTCTGGGCCTTACATGGTTGAATCCTTAAACAAAATATGGTGTCCTCTGATTGGCCACCATAGGTTGAGCCAAGATAGAGTAGCCGGAGAAATGTGTGAGTTGTCCTCCCACAGCCTCGTGCCCTTGGAGAAAAGCTTCAATGCGCACATTCATAGCCGCTGGAGGCGTAGTGATAAAGAAGAAGACGGAAACAATGCTGTGCGCTGAGGGAGCAATCGTGCAGATCTTGTTGTTTTTTTGCATTTTTTTGGACGTTGGATTCTTAGCCAACCCCAAGATCTTCCCAAAAAAGGATTTGCGCTCAATGCTCCTCTCAACAAGTTATAAAACAGGGAACATCTACGCACCCGAACTCCATTAATTCGGCTCACCACTGACTATCCCCGATTCTGAGATATTGTGAGTAGGATTCTCAAAGGTCTGAAAATGGGGGCCTGGAAATTGTAATAAAATTATATATTTATATTTTTTAATAATAAATATTTTTTAAGAAATTTTTAAGAAATTTTATAAATATAATGTATTTAAAAGCCTAGAACACCAATGGTTCAAGAGAGTACTCTAATCAAGGAATTTCCTTATGATGTTTTTATTTTATTTTATAATGAACAATTTTTGTTTTTTATTGTTTTTTACTTTTTCATATTTGTTAAATCAAAAGCCTTTTTGATGTCCACCGAAATTAATGTTGTGATGTGAACATGGAGATGCCAAAATTAAATGGCGTTTAAATTATTATTAGGATCGCATTTAATGAACAAACCAACAATTTTTCCACATTAAAATACAATAATTCATAAATTATCAAAATCATAGCTAAATATATGTTTTTCATTTCTTTTTTTTTTTCTAAGTAATTCAGCCTTTAATGGAGACTAAAAGTAATCTACACTTGAATGCACCTCACCCAATTTATCATGTAGCAAAAGAAAAGATCATAGAATGATGAACACTAGGGAGGTTTTGTTTTTGATATCTGTTTTTTAAGAACAGTTTTTTGTTTTTAAAATAAAAAAACTGAAAAAATATGTTTTATAATAAAAGAAACTGTTTATATTTTCTTCTTATTTTTATTATCAAAAAAAATAGAAATGTATTGGATTTTTTAGAGAAAACTTATCTTTAGTTGCTTTTGTGAATTGTTTTTTTTTTACGAGTGTTTAGTATAATTATGCAAACATATATTAATGATAAAAAATAAAAGGCTATGGACAAAAAAAATATAAATTTTTTAAAACCATAATAAATTTTTAAAATAAAAAAAAAAAATTTTATTAAAAACAGATTAAAAAATAATTGTAGACGGTCTCAGAAACAAACTTTGTTCTACAAAACATCATAAAAAAAACCCAAATTTTTCCCAAAAAAAAAAACTTTTTGTTTCTTTAAAAACTATTTTTTCATAACTGTTTTTAAAAAAACAGTTAACCATAACAAGGCCTAGAATCTCTTACGTTGCAATGCACCTTACCATATATAATTTAGAAAATAGTTGTTTTTATTAAATATGAAAGCATGATATTTTTTTTAACAAGTCCCAAAAGAACACATCAATGAATAGCCATTTTTACTCAATAATTTAACAAAAAATATGCGAAAAAAGTAACCTTAATTGTTATAAAACAATTTTATCTTCATTCAATAATCCGTTAATATATAATATATATATATATAATAATATATATTTCAACAAGTCAGACAGTTATTTTAAAGATGACTTTTTAGCTTGTCAGGTCAATAATGCCAATTTGAATTTTATTTATTTTTTTTGTTAAAAATTTGATTTGAAATTAATAAATAAGAAATTTAAAAAATAAATTTACAATTAAAAACTAAAAATATAAAAAACAAATATTAATTTTACTTTGTTAAATCATATTAGTATAAGAAAATAAGATTCGAGAAAGAGTTGGAAATTTGAGAGGTGATATTTATTTTTAAGTTTATGTTGGTTGTATTTAATTTTATTTTTTAAAATTTTAATTGTATTTTAATTTTTAATAGTATTTAGTTTTTAATTATATTTTTAATTTTTTAATTTTCTTATTTTATTATTGATGCCAACTAACAAAATTTTTATCCAATTTTATTAAAGAAAGATGAGAAGGTAGGTATAGGGAATTAGGAAGATTATCATGGAGAATTTTTTCAAAATGATTTGTATCTCATATTATATAATAAAAAATTTATAATATATTTATTTATATGATACTTTTATTAAATTAAAATGATAAATCAATTTTTTTTTTATAATTTTACTTAATAATTATTTGACTTATAAAAAAATGCATATATTTTAAAATATTTTTAAATGAATGAATATAAAACTGATTTATAAAAGTTGAGGTTCCTTTTTTTTACATTTTTTCAAATTAATGAGTCAAAACTCACTTTTTTTTAATCTAAAAATCATATTTATATTAATAATATAAGAGTTGTTTGAAAATGATTTTAAGAAGTGTTTTTAACTTAAAAAGTGTTTTTGAAAAAAATAAAAATAGGTGTTTAATAAAATTTAGGAAATATATTTAAAAATCTAAAAAATATATTAGTGTTTTTTTTGGAGAAACACTTCATAAACCATTCTCCTAAAAACACTTGATAAACAATTATCCTAAAAACATTTTTCAATTAAGAAAACACTAAACATGTCAAATGGTAATCCTTTTAAGTTATAACTGGAAAATGAACACAAGTGAACACACATCTAAAGTATAAACATTGAGAAAATGTGGATATTACCTCATATATAATCACGCCCCCCCCCGCGCCTTAACAGGTAATGATCATTTCAAACAAAACATAAGTAAACAAGAAATTGTAAGGTTGTCCTCATATAGGTGTGAAAACATCCATGTGAATAACATAATATATAGAGAATCAAGAAACATTATTGGATCAAAAATAAAGAAAGTTTAATTGTTTGTAAGAAAATGTATGCATCAAGAAGAGCACGGATTGGCCTTTTGCTCTTTATTGGCTCCACAAAGTACTCATCAATTGGACCCTAACAAGACAAGGCTCATCATAATACAAGAAGTTTAGCTATCTATCGTGCGAATATTAATATATGTAACCAATTGTTTTTCGCCTTTTAACCCTTTAAATAGAGAATGGGGATGTTCCCATGTTTAGGATATATATACTCCTCTTAGAGATATAAAGTATAAATGAGTATTCTAGATTGCTGCAGGGAAAAAAAAATAGTTTGTTGCATTATATGGTTAACGTTTGAAAAGAGAAGTAAAGTAATCTATTTAACATGTAGATATTGTTCTTTTAACTACATGGTCCTTTACTATTTAAAAGTGCATTTTAGAAGTTATAATTGTTCATTGGACCTAGACGTGACCTGATATCCATATAGCGAGAGAGGTAAGTTATTACAAATGGTATCCAAAGTCGATCTTTTAATTGATGTAAGTCTTATCTATTTGACCCCCGTAATCTTTGAGACATAATGGGAACATGATGTCTGTATGGAAAGATAGGTTAATTAAATGTCTCATATTTCATATATATAAAATGTCTCTTTAATCATATAGGGGCAGTAGTTTAAAGTTGTAAGTGTTTATTGTCAGACAGATAACATCTATATTAACAGGGAACGAGACGATTATAAATGATACAAAGTTGATCTTGACCCAATGTGAGAATTTGTTTAGCCCCACAAGAGGTATGTCCATCTAAAGTGCTTACAATGCCTGGTGAGACATAGATGAAGATTTATGTTTGTTTAAGAGTAGAATGATATTCTACAAACAAGTATACACACATACTTTCTCTTAATCATGTAAAACATGTTTTTAAAGTTGATGAAAGGTCCATTTTACCCAAAACAAGCTACATGGCTAAAAGTGAGCCATACAAATAGTGATGAGCAGAGGATGTTCGCCTTGAGAAGTCTTTACTTGTTTAACCCCATAAGGAGTAACGTCCCTTTTGGCACCATAATCTATGACATAATGAGGATGTCATTTCCATGTTTGAAGGATTTTTCCCAAGGTGGATTGCGATGCTCATATCAAAATGTGAGGATATATGTATACCCTTATACCTAGGATCATATCTGATGAGAAGAATGAAAGTTACAAATTTTCAAAGAAGTCTATAAAAAAAATAAAAATAAAATAAAAAATCTAGAAGCCTAAAAAAAAACACCATTCTCAAATTTTAGAAATTATCGCCATATAAGAAAAATCATTGCTTCTGATTCAAGGCCTAGTTCAAACAATTAGTCCTTTTTAGGTCTTTATTCTTAAATTACAAATGAACAAACATTCATCAACAATTTAATGACAAAAAAACAACATATTGCCTACCAAATTATACAATAAAAACTTAAAATATCATAACTAACTAAAAGACGTGCTATTGGATTATGAAATTCAGATTCACCAAATTCAAAAAAAGAAAAATAAGATGAATAAAGCCTAATATTTGAAAAGCATAATTTAAAATCGTTTTTGCAAATTTGAAAATATATGATATAACCCTTATCATTTCAAATTCTAATTTACCTTTATTTTAAAACATCCAAACTTACCTGGCTGACGTTTTCAATTAATCAATCAGTAACCTTTGAGTCTTTAATATAGAGTTTAAAGTCATATCTAGTAACAGATCCTATGTTAGATAAAGAAGAACAAAATTATCAATACACAAAGTTATAAATGTGATAAGTACTAAACACTCCCAACTGATGTAGATATTATCCACTTTGAAACCTAATGAACCCTTATGACTTTAAAAACATACCTACAATATTTAAAAGGAATACATATATAAGATGAGTTAGATATATAACATCAGAAACATTTTCTTTCATCAATATAGGATATCACAATTCATTACTATAAAAAATAAAAATCTTTATTGTAGATATCGATTTTTAAAAGTGTTAAGTTATGATGCGGGGAACAAGTACTTTATGAGAGAATTGGATCATTAAAAACTCAGAGTTTTAGCTAGTTTTTCATTTTAAAAGCAATGAGTGTTAAGTAAATTGTATATCTATTCTTGTATTGGTCATTACTTTTCTATACTAATATCATAAAAGAACTTAAAAGAAATAAGATTAAAAAAAGAAGGTCGGGTGATGCAGTGATGTAAGGGAGAAGTTGTGTGTGTCAGCCAATTGTAGACCTTCCGGGTGGACATGGGTACACCATGGTCAATGAAGTGGCCAATCGCATATATACACACACAAATTATGCATTTCAATCATTAAGTGACCTCACCCGATGGACCCTTACACAATACATATATTATTATTCAACCTCATAATGGGACCTCATGTCTTTCAAACTTCTCTTATTTTGTTTCTATACTTTCTTCATTATTTTTAGCCATTGTGGATTAATTTTTCCTTTTTTTCTTATTATCATTTTTGCTTTGTTATAAAAAAAAATTATGTTTTACCGATGTGGGTTAATTTTCTTTTATTAGTTATTACCAAGGATGAAAAATTTCTTGTTTTTTTCTGCCAAATTTCGGCGAAATTTTCGTGTTCGGCCGACGGCGAAAACGAAAAGAGGAGGGCGAAATGGTAGAACGACAAGAAAAATATCCAAAAAAAAATTCGCCCCAAAAAATCGGAAGGGAAATTTCTCTTGAAATTTTCGCGTAAAAAAGAGAAAATTTTCTTGAAATTTTTTCGGTTAAAAAAAGAAATTCGGCGATTTTTTAAAAAAAATTGCCTCCAAGTTGGAAAATTTCTTGAGAAAGATCGTTTTGTTTCGGTTTATTTCGGCGATTTTTTTCTCTCGATTTTGTGAAAAAAATTGATACATCTCTCTCATT
>JBAPGN010001579.1:27970-71826 GCA_037355405.1 Vitis amurensis | reverse complement strand
GTTCTTCCAAAGGTGGATTCTCCATCTCAAGTTACTTACGATTTGTTGATAATGTACTGATCCTTGATTGGGTAGCCTCACATTGGATTGCTTTTAAAACCTATACTTTTTTCATGATTTTGAATTCATTATGGTTTTGGGCTAATAATTCTATTGGTTTCTGCTATTTCTTAAGTAGTATAAGTTGGATGCACTATGGAAACCACTTAAATTTGTAATAGTGCAAATCCCTTCAATTTGTAACTGTTGTCGTTATGGTGTAGGCTATAGCCTTGAAATTTACTTATATTTGTAGGTTTTGAATAGGGACTATTTGTTCCATGCCAAGTCATGATAGCATTTTCATGATTTTGAATTCATTATGGTTTTGGGCTAATAATTCTATTGGTTTTTGCTATTTCTTAAGTAGTATAAGTTGGATGCACTATGGAAACCACTTAAATTTGTAATAGTGCAAATCCCTTCAATTTGTAACTGTTGTCATTATAGTGTGGGGCATAGCCTTGAGATTTACTTGTATTCTTAGGTTTTTTTAATAGAGACTATTTGTTCCATGTCAAGTCATGTTTTCATGATTTTGGATTCATTATGGTTTTGGGCTGATCATTCTTTTGGTTTCTGCATGAAATAATATGATGTGGGATATGAGATTGACATCTAATAGTAACTGATATTTCTTTTTTACTTTTCTGCCTTAATATGAATCATTTTTTTCCCGGCGCATGGATATAAGCATATTTTGTTTGATTTGAAGATACTTGATTTATAAGTACTTCTACAAAAGAATTGTATGTCATTCAATATAATGAAATTAAACTTAAGTATTTGTTATTATGAAGATTGAGTTGTTAAGTGTTATTTGTACAACTTGTTTGGTTACCTATATTGACAGTTGTGACCTTATTTATGCGGGATTGTAGTTCAATTGGTCAGTGCAATGCCTTTGCAAGGCAGAAGCTGCGGGTTCAAGCCCCGTCAATCCCAACTAGACTAATGATAGGGTTGTGGGTCAAATGTTCTAGGAGTCATCCTCTTTTCATAATGTTCTTTTTTCTCTTTTACGTTACTTCGCTCAATTGCATTCTTATCTTACTAGATAATGTATTTGGGTTGTTCGAAATTTTCTTTTATTTATTTATTTTTCTTTTTTTTTTCTCATAGATTGGCTTGATTTCTTGTACTTGACTTTGTACCTAGGTTTGAGTTATGAAAATCATGTATGTGGCAGTTTGTGGTTAAGAAATCATTGAAAGTCGTCTTATTGAATCATTGATATGGTAAAAAAACTCTTCACTTATGCCATTGTATTTTAAGCAGTTTGTGTTGTAGAATTGCTTTGTCTTTGATGGTAAATTGTGTCACTTTCAAAAAATTTTCATCCCTACACAATCATTGTTGTATACCCTGTGCAACAAGAAAGAAATGATGTTGTAGACCCCCATTTTGGGGAGCTGTCATTCTTCTCACGTTTCCTTTCTTGCAGCTAGCTGTGGCCAAGTGTCACCATCTTGCATGGCCACGTGTCACTCCCGGATTAGTCAATATGGGATCAAAATAGTGGAATTGATGGACCAATCAGAGGAAGACACCTGGAAAGTGAAGAACATTCTGGAATCAGGGGAGCGTATCTTCTGTTATGGGAAGGTTGCCAGCTGCATGAGGGGGGAGTGGAGGCTGGCAGCTGCAGGGAGGTGGTCTTGGGCTCGGCCGTTAGAGATATTTTGAAGGAGAGACAGCTGGAGAAAAAAAAAAAGGATTGAGGGGTGTGGCCGGTTTGGAGGGTTTTTAGAGAGTATTCCTTGAGCTTGAGTATGAAGCTAGCTGCAAGGGAGATTCCTTGAGCTTCAGAGGAGGAGGCTATTCGTCTGAGGGGGGAGAGGATATTGTTTTTTTTTAGGGAAATGAGAGAAGATCCTTTCAGCTAAGGAAGGGAGCAGGCTGTTTGGCTTGGGAAGGACTTACAGAGGAGTTTATTTAGTTGGAGAAGGAAGATATCCAGGGAGGACAGAGAGCTTGAGAGAGGAGGAAAGAAAGGTATGACTGCCACAGTTCCTTCGTTTTCTTTATGAGTATATAGTCTCATTCTTTTTTTATATATATATTACTGTGGATTGATTGATTATACATTCATTTTTTTTTTATTGTTCCTGTTTGGTTCATGGATTTTATCTTAGGGTGAGTTGAGAATAACAGCTCTGTTTTAGTCTGTGATATACATCATATAGTAGCTTTGTTTTGTTCTTATCTCCCTGAGACATATTCTAGCTCACTCACCTACAGCCAAGCCCGTTGATCTAAACGTGAAACATGGCTCTGGTTGGTTTATTTATTTCATTGGTTTGTGCTCTGTTTTGCTTTGCCATTCCCCTGTTCTTGGCGTCCTACCTTGTTGTACATCAGGTTGTGCATCCCTATCTGAAAGGGACCAGGTAATGTCATCACAGGACATAGCTCGTGAGTGTTGAGGATGAATAAAGCTCCTCCAGGTGGTTTGGGTTTGCACATAGATCTTGAATGGGAACGATTTCTGGGTATATTCAGAACGGCTATATGGATAAGGCTCTGTCTTTGTTTCATGTGATGTCTCTTGAAGTTGTGATGTTTGGGACTGATTTCCCGATGATTTGCCACTTCTCATTTCAAACTGTACGCCGCCTCAACAAATATGCTCGTTGGAATTGCATGAGAAAGCATGTTTTACGGAAGGAATTCATAGAGATTGAAGTACGTGAGGTGATTGTTGAAGTTACTGGGTTTCGTTGGAATTTATTTAGCATTTGGGTTGTTCTTGAGGATCAAGTGTCACTTGCCGTTGAAATCCAAATTTCTGATACCGGGAAAAGCCATAGTTGAAGAAGCTGGTGCGTTTATAGTATCTCAAACTGCTGGGGGTGTTCTCGGCTGCAACTGTCACATGCCAATGGACATCTATATGACTGAATCTCTTTGATAGAGATCCATGCATCAACAGTAGCCAAGAAGTCTCCTGCTCAGCGCCTTCCAAATCCTAAGGCTAAGGTTCTTGCATCTGTACATGTGAGAAGGAGGATTGTCCCTCCAAAAGCAATATCGAAACCATTAATTTCAATCCTTTCAGCAGTGTCTAGGCCAGTAGATCCTCTAACGATGAATGGCCTTTGGTTGATCAGTTACCATCTGCTAATGTGTCCGCTCTCTTGGAGCTTTCTGCAGAACCTAAGCCCTTTTATAGAGCAAACACACTGATCCCGGGATAATAGTCAGCATAAAAATCCCCAGTTGGATGAGATTCAGGTCGAGGATGACAGCGGAGATGAAAATCTTAATGAAGGCCATGTTACATCTGTTTCTATGCCCAGCAGAAAGATACCGGAAGGCAACTCGAGAGGTCCATCGAAAATATGATGAGTTGTAGATGCCATTAAATTCTAATCATTGCAGTGGGGTCAATGCTTGTCACGTTTCTTCCTCCAGTAAACACAACAGCAGGTCAAAAACGATACTACAATAGGAAGACCCATGCATCGCAAAAGAAAGTCCTCTGATACGGTGCAGCCAGTCCCTAATATTATGAGCCGACACCTATTTTCTATGTCCAGACCCCAATCCAATGGTGCTGAACCCAAAGCCTTTTGCCAGTCCACTCGTACCCACCTCCCTCATTCTTTCCCTATACATTTAGCCTCATTTCCCATTTGCTCAGATTCCTATGTCTAGCCACCTCCATTTTTCCCTCTTTTAAATACCATCATACCCATTTACTATACCCTGCAGTGGCTGTCCCCAGTCTTCCACCTCAGCTATCCATGATACCACTAAAGTCATCCCGCCTTTTGTTCCTTCAATAACGAGCCAAAGCCTTGCATGATCACTCACCAAAGCCTCCCCTCTCCATTGAACCCAAATACCCTCACACCTTCATTCTTCTCATACCTTATACTCACCATATCCCTCCTTTCATCCTTCCCTACACCCAACGTACCCATTTCATCTCTCAACCTCTCACTTTATTCACACCAGAGATGCCCTTAATGACGTTTCTCAAAACCCATGCTGCAGCTTCTGATATACCTAATGTATCTCCTCCCAATGCTGGGTTATCTGCTGTATGTGCACCACTCACCAAGCAAAATGCGCTCTCACTGTTAGATTGGATTCACAACCCGTAATATAAGCAAGGTCTCCCAGCTTAGTTCTCGGTATCCATTAAGATGAGAAACTGGCTCAGAATTTCCCTCAGTGGCAGTCTTGGATATAGGCCGCCATCACAGTCTTTCCTGCTTGCTTCACCAGATGAAAATCTTTTGCAGGACTAGTCAGTAATGGCTGATATTCCTTTGGTTGACCAAGGGTTTTATGGAAATGGCATCAATTGTTATAAGGAGGGGCTCAAAACTGTTGGAGTAATGTTTGAATATGGCGAGGCCTATGAGTTTATGGGAAGGCACCTCATGTCTCTTGCAGCTTTCTCTGCATTGACTAAATCCCGTCTCCAGTTGGATCTGTTTTACTTGACCAAGAATGGAAAGCTGCATCACCAATTAGTAGCATCCCCTCCATTGACCAAGACCACAGCGGCAAGGAAATCCTTTGTTTCAAAATGTAACTCCAGATGCTTGGTGCGCTAGTTGGCTTTGACAAAAATGGCCACTTGGTCGCTGATCACTTCAAGTCTCAAGCATGCTCAAGTCATCCAACAGTTGAGTCTATTCTTTTGATATTTGAATGCATGGCATTTCTGACTGAGCAATGATATAATAGACCCATTTCTCATGGACTCGACGTACAATATTGTGTGGATGAATAATGTGAAAGAAAATTGAAAGCTCACTGTGAAATTGGAGCAGAAACTCTATGGAATATGATGGAGGTGACGACACAAACTCAGCATCTTCAGGTCCACTTGATAGGAGGGGTACTGTGATCAACACATGTGAGGAATCAGAACTGTTTGTTGTGAAGAAATTGCCGAGGCATTTTGGGATCCTCATCCTGGATTATGAGCTCATGGAGTGCCAGCTTGCCGTAACCCTAGATGAGGGGAAAAACCTTAGAGGATGCGAAGTAACCTGTCATCTTATCTGCTGTTTCAAATATCCTCAGGAGAATTCATTTGGATAGTGCCCCCTTCAGATACAAAATCGACGAGAGGGAAGTGCTGCAAATAGTTTTGTTGGGCATTCAATATCTGTTTGCCCATCACCTTAGGATGCCGAAAGTGGTGAGAATGGGAGCTCTGGAATGTACAGAGCAGAAATAATATTCTAGCTCAGGTACAGTGGCATATAGCCATACAGAAAATTGCCTTGCAAGCTGGCGGATTGAAAATTTCAGAAGGACAGGACACGTGTAATGTGCAGCCATGCAACCAGTGATACAAAATTTTCAAATGAAGCTCCGATGAGACCTCATTCGATGATGATTGGAACTTCAGATAGCGCACAGTTAAAAGGACCCTAAGCTACCAGAGGTCTTCGTGATGTGTTTCCACTGAAGATGAGCTGACTTCACATTGAGATTTCTCCTCATTAAATGAGAGCATTCCAAGCGTCAATAGAGGAATCTCAACACAATTGCACCCAGCTGAGGACCTTTCTCCTTAATGACAGCCTATATCCACCCTTGCATGGTCTGAATGGTCACTCTAGGCCATGTGTCACCTTCAGGTTCACCATCTTTAATTTTAAAAGTGATTTTCTTCCCAAATAATATTCTTCAAATAAATTTTCGGATTTCAATTCTTCCATTTTTACCCTTAGTATTTTTTTTTTAGGTTCCGAAAAATTCCGTTTTTAATAAAATTGGTTGCCATCTTCTTTCCGGCAAGCCACTTTCGAATTTTCTCTGATTCTCAAAATGTTTTAAAATAAGCAAATAATCAAATTCCGTAATTCTAAATGATGGAATTTATGGAATTAGTTCATGCTAAAATAAAATGGGCTTTGGTGGGGGCCCTACATATGAGATTTCATGATTGATTGATTGATTGATTGATTCATTAGCTATATGTGATTGATTTACTCTGTTCCTTGATATACACATTATCCTTCTGTGTTTGTTCACTAACCTTGTTTCTGATAGCGCGTTACGGCTCGTGGCCCAGGTACGCACTCTCTATACCTATTCTGTTTTTTATAAGTGCAAGATTGATTTGAGTATCCATTGATTTTCCCATTGATTGACATGTCAGCTTCATTTTATTAGTAGAGACCCGATTTTAGGGACTTAGAGGGGTGCTACGGTCTTTACCGTACCTTCCCGATAAGTAACCTGACCCCCGAACCCGATCCGGTTTTTCGTAGATCACCTTTTCCAAAATAAGGAGTCGCACTTAGGGTTGGTTTTCTTTCTTATTTTGTTTACCCTTTAAAAATAAAACAAAAATAAGTGGCGACTCCAAGTCAATTTTTTTTAATCAATAAAAATCATTTTCAAATAAAAATCGAGCTCGCCATTCGAGTGGGAAACGCATTGAGCCGAAATGCGGGGTCCACAGATGTGTTTATATTTTTTTGTTGATAGTTGTTGTGATTCACACAATAATGAGTTACACTATGTGGTTGGGTTCAATAAGGGTGTTGGAAGTCTTAAAATGTGATTGCATTAAGTTTGCTTTCGTTTGTTAACCTAAAACCCATGTTAGTTATTGGCGATTTAGGTCAATTTCCAACTGTAGCTTGGTGTCTTACTCTATAAGGAATAGAAAGAGGCGAACAAGGGTCCCACTAGGATTTCCCTTATGTAAACTGCATGCTTTAATTAATATTTAAATCGGCTATTAACAAAAGAAGAGGAAAAAAGGAAGCACTAAATCACAGTGGTAGAGCCAACTCTATTTTAGTAATCCACTACAAAAGTTGTTTGTTTCTTATTATTTTTGTGGTTTTCTTAAGAAATAATATAATGTGGAATGTGGGGTTTAATAAGTTCAAAGCTACGGCAATGACAAGAAGTGTGTGTTTTTTCTTCTCTGCCTTAATATGTAAATCAACTTATGCTTTTGTTGTTAGAGCAATTGGTTTAATCAATGTTGTTTTTAACAACCTATTTGGTACTTATATGAGATTGGCATTTCTCTTGTTCTGCCCCTTAAGACAAGTAATCTCTATCTCCCTTTCATGATGGTAATGAACTTGTTAGATTTTCCCTTAGGCAGTATATAAGTTTTGGAATTTGAATTTCTAGATAAATTTGAAAGATGAATTTCTGTATTAGTTTTTTGAAGTGCTTTGTATGCTAGTTTGGTTAAAAATTCATGTTGGATTCTTTTTTAAAGTTCTTTGAATGCTAGTTTAGTTAAAAATTCATCTTAAGTTATTTTCTAAAGTTCTTTGAATGCTACCTTAGTTAAAAATTCATGATGTTTGATTATTTACCTTTGAGAGCTTGTTATTCTTTAGAAAAAACTTAATTGATTTTTGAGTCAAAATTTCTTTTACAAAAAAAGATCTTTTCTCCATCATGAATGAAAAGGTAGCCAAAAAGAAGGTCTAAGTTGATTTTTCCTTTCTTTTCAAATTGTTTTAAGTTATGAATAAAAAATCCCAACTTTTAGGTCTTTTGTTCGGAATTTCTTAATTTTCTTAGTTCCTTTTTTTCTCCTCCTAAAATCAATTTTTTTTTTAAAAAATAATTTAAATTATTTTCAAAAGGATTTGAATCATTTTCAAAAGTATTTGAATCATTTAAGGACTTTAAAAGAAAATTTGTTTTAGGTTTAGGGCAAAAATCTCACTTTCTTTTAAAAACATGCAACTCATTTCATACAAGTTGCATTCTCTTTTTGGTTTTCCAAAAACTTTGTTTTTATTTCGCATAAGTTTGAACTTGTGCCCCCAAACCAATGGGAATGTCCTTGGCCTTGGTAATCTTTTTCACTTGAGGTTGAGGATGTATGGGTTATGGAATATTGAATGAAGATTTGACACAACCCTACATAAAAGATATTTTAAAATTTATCCTTGCTACCAGTTTCAACTTAGCTAATGACCTTTTAGTTTGAAAATTTGTTTTAATTATTTTTGGAGTGTATTAATTTTTTTTTCCACAATTGTGTGATGTTACTCACTTCTTGAAATTGATTTTAGAATGTTATTTGCATCGAAAAAGCTTTTCCCAAAGTTGATTTATTTAGTTGGTTATATACCTTGTATAACTGATGTCTTTGTAAGTTCATACCATGCAGATATTATGCTCTCGTAATTGCTTGTCATCATCTTTTATCCTAGCTTCTCCATTTGTATTGAAAGTGCATTGCGTTAAAGATATGCTCTTCAGGTACACTCTCCACCATTCACTTCTTTTTAGTTACATATGAAATGTTTTGTGTGAACCATACCATGTTTGATATTGGCGCTGAGTGCCTTGATGTTTGTTTGATTTTTGCTGATGAGATGCATGCTATATATTTTGTTGTTTGAATTAACTTCAGTATCTTGTAATAGCACTTTAAATTGCAGTCCAGGTACGCATCTTACTCTTCCTTTATGGTCTAACTTGAATTATTTGTTTAGCATGCTTAATATGTTATTGGAATTTAAGTAATCACCATTAGTCTTCCTTGATTCCCTCTATTAATCACTTAATTGTCGTACTTCCCTCAACTTAAGTAACCTGATTATTGGACCTAGACTTGGGTTTATTATTTCAAAGGCATGTTTTTTCAAAAGTTTAAGGTGTCATTTTTCTTAGGGTTTTAATTTCTTATAATATTTTCCCTATACAAAAATAAAAATAAGTGGCATGAGAACTCCAAATTTTAATAAAATATCAAATTTTCACAAATAAAAAATGAGTCTCGTTGTCGAGTGGGGACGCAAGTGAGAAATGCAAGTCCATAGTAACCCCCTTCCTAGACTTTGTTTATGGCACCTTCTTTCTTTCAGTTTGATTAGAGTACCCCCCATCCTTAACATTGTTTAGGGCACCCCCTTTTCCTTGAGGTTTTTTTTTTGGGCATCCCCCATAGTTTGTTTAGGACATCTCCCTTTCCTTTAGTTTGTTTAACTCATTCCCCTTCATTAAGTTTGTTTAGCATCACCCTTTCCTTTAGTTTATTTAGGTCATTTCCCTTTATTAGGGCATCCACCTTCCTTTAATTTGTTTAAGGCATCTCCTTTCTTGGAGTTTCCATAAGTCATCCTATTCCTTTGAGTTAAATTAGGGAATCACCCTTCCTTCATTTTCTTAGGTCATCTGTCACACCCCGGTTTTTGTTATTCTTCAAACTAAACAATTAATACTCAAATAAAGTATAAGAGCTCTCAAAAATTTAAATGCTGAGTTCCTGCTTGATTTTGTGCAAAAAGAGAATACTCAAAACTTGTTATAAAGAGTACATCTTGTATTAAACTTTATTACTATAGTTAATAAAATATGTTTTGTTTCACAAAAGAAACTTGTACTACATTAATTTACGTATACCAAAACCCCATTGTTCACTACGGGTAGCCCATACTACAAGTGTACCTGACAAATATATATATTACATCATTCCTACAAAAAGATTCAGTCTTTGATACAAAAGGCAAGACCTCAAAAGACTTTCAATGCGAGCAAATAGCATCCAATCACAGTAAAGCATTGCTCAAGCATTATTTCCTGCATAGGTCTTCTGACTTGCATCTAGAGGTGGAAGGGATAAGGTGAGTTCACAACTCAGTAGGAACGTTTATAACCATCCTAAGCATACCCTTAAAAACCTTGAATTAAATGTTTAATAGCATGCATGATAAACATTTTATAACCATTAACAAATGTGTAATCATGTCAAACATGTATGCATGTGTTTTTGCTAGTTTCATCTTTGCTTTTCCTCATCCATCCTTTCACAACTGATAAACTGCTAACCCCCACCAATCTACACATCAGATATCGGTGCTCCACAAGATACTCGATTAATATAATAATGACTATTTTGGGACATCACCCAAGGTCAAGTCATACCCCGTGTCTTTTGGGACTCATACCAAGGGCAGGACCAATCCTGTGTCTTTAGGGACTAAAACCCAAGGGTAGGACTAACCCCATACACCCACATCGGAGTGTCTTCCTCGAGGGCTTTAGGGACTTTCACCCAAGGACCCACGGTCCCACATAAACAATATATCAAATGATAATACCTGTAGCATCACATAAACACTTCCCACCAATCAATTCTCTGAATATCATCCTGTGATAATTCCATATCCTTCGTGCAATGCAACCACACATTAAAATGACATTTCTACAACATAGAACCATGAATCTTCATACCAATATACATTCCAATATCATGGTAACATTTTAATGCAATAAACCGAGATGCAATGACACATTAAAATATTTTATGAAATCATAAAAATAACATGAAATTCCAACAAATGATTCAAGGAAAATATTTTACAACTTACTATTGTTAAATTTTTTTAATGCTCATATTCCCCAATTAATTACCAAACACTAATTCTTGTGATTTTCTTAAAGCCTAGCCTATTAACAAATCCCAAGTGTCCAAACAACCTAACTAATTACATGTTTACTATTTTTTTTTTTTCAGTCAAACCAAATTAAACAAAGATTCATGCTGATCTTACCATTAATAAAATACTTAAGCTAAAATACTTTCATCTTTAATTAATTGTGATTTTTAACTAAAACGGGTTTATAGCTAATTATACTCAACTTTTACACAAATTTTACTGTTAATTCTTTTTAGCATGCCATTAGGAACCAAAATAAATGAAAATTACAAAATTGAACAACTTGCTTACCTCAAATCTACACTTTCTCTCTCTAGATCCTCTCTCTAACCCAAGTTGCTGCAGGTGAACTGGTGCAAAACGAGCTGTAGCCCCTTTTAAAGGGGTCTCCATGCAACCAAGCACGAGGTGGTAGGCCACATGGCTACCACCAATCCACCCAAGTATGAGGTGGCATTCCACTAACTTCAATTTCCCAATTTTGCACTTTAGTCCTTCAAGTTATCAAAAATAAAACCCATAATTGCCCATTAGTCCTTTAGGTTTTCATAACCCTAATCAGTCCCTAAGAATCTAATAAGCATGCTTAGGTCATTAACTAATCTCAATTAACCTTAATCAAACTTTAATTCATAATTAAATAGGATTAACACTAAACTAGTTTTAATATTTAATTAAGCATGTTTAAAGTTAAGTACTAAGATAATCATTATCGTCTATTTAATTCATTAGTACTAGATGTTACATCATCCCTCTTCATGGAGTTTTTTTTTTCAATTCATCCTTATTTCCTAATTTTGTTTATGACATCACCTTTCCTAGAGTTTCTTTAAGGCATCCCCTACCCTTAGTTTGTTTAGGTCATCCCATTTCCTTGATTATTATTAGGGAATCTCCCTTCCTTGACTTTGTTTAGGACATCCCCTTTTCTTTTAGTTTTTTTTTAGCATCCCCCTTCCTTGAGTTTTTTTAGGGCATCCATTTTCCCCGAGTGTTATCATGACACCCCCCTTCCTTTAGTTTGCCTGGGCCATGGGGTTCCTTTAGTTTCCTTAGTGCATCACCCTTCCTTCACATTCTTAGGTCATTCCTCTTCATGGAGATTGTTTAGTTCATTCCCCTTCCTAGAGTTTGTGTAGAGCATTCGCCTTAGTTGAATTTGTTTAAAGCCATCCCTACTAAGTGTTTATTCAGTGCACTCCCACTTCCTTAAGTTTTATAGGGCATCCACCTTCTTAGAGTTTTTTAAGGACATCCCGTGTCCTTGAATTTGTTTATGGCATAGAGTTTCATTAAGGCATCCTTTCCTTTAGTTCTTGTGGGGAATCCCCTCCTTCCTTGATTTTCTCTTGGACATCCCCTTTCCTTTAGTTTGTTTAAAGTATTGTCATTCCATGAATTTGTTTAGGGCATTCCCCTTCCTTTAGTTTGTTTAGGGCATCCCTATTTCTTGAGTTACATTAGGGCATCTCCCTTTCTTGAGTTTCTTAGGTCAATCCTCTTCATGGAGACTGTTTAGTTCATTCCCTTTCCTGGACTTTGTGTAGAGCATCCCCTTTCCTTAAGTTTGTTTAGGACATCCCCCTTTCAATAGTTGATTTAGTGCACCCCCACTTTCTTGAGTTTTATAGGGCATGCACCTCCTGTAGTTTGTTCAACACCTCCCATTTTCTATATATTTTTAGCGCATCTCCCTTCATTGAGTTTGTCTAGGGAATCCCCTTTCTTGGAGTTTGTCTATGACAATTACTTTCCATCACTGTTATTAGCACATCCCCCTTTCATTAGTTTTCTATGACGTCCCCCTACCCCTTGAGTTGGTTTATGGTATACCCTCTTGGAGTTTGTTTAGGACATCTTCCTTTCTCCAGTTTGTTTAGGATATATTCCTTCAGTGACTTTGTTTAGGGCATCTCCCATACTCAAGTCTTATAATGGCATTCCCCTTCCTTCACTTAGTTATGGCATCCCACTTGGGCATCCTCCTTCCTTGAGTTAGTGTGTGGCATCCCCCTTCCTTGACTTTGTTTATGGGATTTACTTTAGTTTGTTTAAGGCATTCCCCATCCTTGAGTATGTTTAGGGAATCCCCCTTCATTGAGTGTTACTAGGGCATCTCCCTTCCTAAACTGTTATTAAGGAATCCCCTTCCATTAGTTTGTTTAGGGCATCCCCGTTCCTTGAGTTTCTTAGGGCACCCCTTTCCCTTGAGTTACTTTAGGGCTTCACCTTCCTTAAGTTTCTTAGTCTCTTTTCATGAAGATTGTTTAATTCATTCTCCTTTTTGGAGTTTGTGTAAAGGATCCCCCTTGCTTGAGTTTGTGGCACCCCCCTTCCAAGAGTTGATTTAGTGCACTCCCACTTCCTTAAGATTCATAGTGCATCTGCCTCTTGGAGTTTGTTAAGCCCCTCCCCTTTTTTGAGAATTTTTTTTGGATTTGAGAATTTTTTTTGGCACATCTCCCTTTGTTGAGTTTGTCTAGGGCATTTCCCTTCTTAGAGTTTGTTTACGGCGTCCGCTTTCCTCGAGTTTTAATAGGGCATCCCCCTTCCTTTAGTTTGTTTTATGCATCCATGTTCCTTGAGTTTCCTTAGGCCATCCCACTCCCTTGAGTTACATTAGGGCGTCACCCTTGCTTTAGTTTCTTAGGTCATTCTTTTTCATGGAAATTTTGTAATTCATTCCCTTTCCAAGAGTTTGTTTAGAGCATCCCCCTTCCTTGAGTTTGTTAATGACATCCCCTTCCCAAATTTTGTTAAGAGAATCCCCCTTCTTTGAGTTTCATTAGCGCATCCCCCTTCATTGAGTCTTGTTAGCACATCACTTCTTTGAGTTTGTTTACAACATTCTCCCTCCATATCTTTGTTTAAGGCATCCCCCTTCCTTGAGTCTTATTAAGACGTCCCACTATCCCTTAGTTTCTTTATAGAATATCTTCGAGTTTGTTTAGTGTTTGTGCCCTCTTCCTTGAGAATTTTTTTAGTGCATCCCCCTTCCTAGAGTTTGTTTAGGGCAACCTAATTCTTAGAGTTACTTATGGCCATCCCCTCATTTGATTATGTTTAAGGGAACCCCCATCCTTGAGTCTTCTTAGCGCATTCCCCTTCCATGAAGTTCCTAATGGCAATGCCTTTTTTTGAGTTGTTTTAGGGCATCCTCCATCGTTGAGTTTATATAGGGCAACCTCATCTTTTTTGTTTCTTTAATGCATGGACCTTCTTTGAGTTCATTTAGGGAATGTGATTTCATCGAGTCTTATTAAGGCATCTTTTTCCATTATTTTGTTTAAGGCGTCCCCCTTCGTTAATTTATGGCATCCACCTTCCTAATCTATGTTTAGATCATCCCATTTTCTTCAATGTTATTAAGGCATCTCCTCCTACCCATCCCATAGTTTCTTTGTAGCAATTCCTTGCATTTGTTTAGGTTATGCCCACATCCTTGAGTATGTTTAGCACATCCCCCTTTCTTGAGTTTGTTTAAGGGTATGCCCTATTCCTTGAGTATGTTCAGGACATCCTCCTTCCTTGAATTGTTTTTGGGCATCCCCTTCCTTAAGTTTGTTTAGGGTATTCCCCTTCATTGAGTTTATTGAGGGCATCCTCTTTCCTCAAGTGCTATTAGGGTATTCCCATTCCTCTATTTTTTTTAGGACATTCCTATTCATTGGGCTATCAAACTACCTTGATTTACTTTAGTCCATCACCCTTCCTTCAGTTTCTTAGGTCATCCATCTTCATGGAGATTTTTAATTCATTCCATTTCCTAGAGTTTGTTTAGACCAACCAACTTCCTTCAATTTTGTTAGGGCATACCCTTTCCTAGGGATTACTTAGCAGACTCCCACTTCCTTTAGTGTAGTAGGGCATCCCCATCTAGTAGTTTGTTTAGCGCAACTCCATTTCTTGAGGTTTTTTAGCACAACTGATTTTGATGGGATTGGGCATCCCCCTTGGTAGCGTTTGTTTGTGGCATGCCCTTTCTATGAGTCTTATTAGTGAATCCCCCTTCTTAATATTCATTTACGACGTTCTTCTTCCATTGGCTTTTTAAGGGCATCCCGCTTACTCGAATTTGCTTAGAGCATCCCCCTTCCTTGACTTTGTTTAGAGAATTCCCTTCATCAAGTTTATTAAGGGCATCCTTTAGGGCATCCCACTTCCTTAAGTTGGTTTAGGGTATCCTTCGTCCTTCACCCCATAATCAGGATGTCATCCTATGTTCTATCTAAACATAATCATTTGTTCTCGAGATTCCTCATCATTGAAACGCCATTCATTGTTCTATTCATTTTCATTCTTAGTTTGTTTAGTTTCACATCGTTGAGATATCATCCTAGGTTCTATATAAGCTAATTCGTTTGTCTTTTGATTGCTCATCATTGGACCATAATTCTTGGTTCTATCTTTGTTCATTGTTAGTTCATTTAGTTACCCGTCATTGGGTTACTATCCTAGTTTTAATATGAGTTTATTCGTTTGTTCCCTCTTATTTCTCATCACTAGGACGTCATCCTAGGTTCTATCTATGTCCAATTTGAGTTAATTTTGTGTCCGATCATCTGCATACCATCCTAGGTTCTACCTAAGCTTAGTTGGTTGTTTGTTATGTTTCTCATCATTGTGACGTCATCTTAGTTTCTATCTAGGTTTGTTCTTAGTTCCTTTGGGTTCTAAACATTTGGATGCAATCCTAGGTTCGACCTATGTTCATTGTTCATTCCTTTGGTTTCCCACCATTGTGAACTACCTAAGCTTATTCGTATGTTCCTTTGTTTCTCATTTCCAAACATTTGGATGCAGTCCTAGGTTTAGCCTATGTTCATTGTTCGTTCCTTTGGTTTCCTATCATTGTGAACTATCTAAGCTTATTTGTATGTTCCTTTGGTTTCTCATAATTAGGACGCCGTCCTAGGTTCTGTCATTGGTCATTCTAACTTCCTAAGGTTTTCCTAAGCTTATTTCTTTGTTCTTTTAGTTTCTCATCATTGAGATATCATCCTAGGTTCTATCTGTGCTTAATTTTAGTTCATTTGGTTTCAAATTTTTGGGCATCCCACTTCATTGAGTCTTGTTAGCACATCCCCTTCTTTGAGTTTGTTTACAACCTTCTCCTTCCATGTCTTTGTTTAGGGCATCCCCCTTCCTTGAGTCTTATTAAGACATCCCATTGTCCCTTAGTTTCTTTATAGAATATCTATTCCTTGAGTTTGTTTAGTGTTTGTGCCCTCTTCCTTGGGAATTTTTTTGGTGCATCCCCCTTCCTAGAGTTTGTTTAGGACAACCCGATTCTTAGAGTTACTTATGGCATCACCATTTGATTATGTTTAAGGCAACCCCCATTCTTGAGTCTTATTAGGGTGTGCTAGGGCATGGGTGTTTTGTATCCATTGAGCAAAGACGGGTTGTAATTGTATAGCAGTATTTGAAAACATATCTTGAGGATGCCCTAAAGTGCATATCATATTGCCTAGGATAATGAGCATAAGAGCTAAAGGGCTATTATTGTATTAGCCCTTCGATAGGTTATGCTAGTTTTTTCCCCTTTCCTTTGTCCAAAGGACCCAAAGGGCCCGAAGCACCTTAACAAAGGGTGGAACCCGAGAAACCTTGAAGTAGAATACCTGATACAGAGTGGAACTCCCAAGAAAGACTTAAGGTCGAAGACCGAAGCAGAAGTGAAACACACCTTCCATGAGTTTCCTAACGGCAACGCCTTCTTTTGAATTTGTTTAGGGCATCCTCCATCGTAGAGTTTATTTAGGGCAACCTCATCTTTTGTGTTTCTTTAATGCATGAACCTTCCTTTAGTTCATTTAGGGAATGTGATTTAATCGAATCTTATTAAGGCATCTTTTTCCATTATTTTGTTTAAAACATCCCCCTTCATTCAATTAATTTATGGCATCCACCTTCCTTATCTATGTTTAGATCATCCCCTTTTCTTCAATGTTATTAAGGCATCTCCTCCTCCCCATCCCTTTCTTTGTAGAATTCCTATTCCTTGCGTTTGTATATGTTATACCTGCATCCTTCAGTATGTTTAGCACATCTCCCTTTCTTGAGTTTGTTTAAGGGTATTCCCTATTCCTTGAGTATGTGCAGGACATCCTCCTTCCTTGAGTTGTTTTCGGGCATCCCCTTCCTTAAGTTTGTTTAGGGTATTCCCCTTCATTGAGTTTATTTAGGGCATCCTCTTTCCTTGAGTGTTATAAGGGTATTCCCATTCCTCTATTTTTTTTTTTTTTTAGGATATTCATGTTCATTGGGCTATCAAACTACCTTGATTTACTTAGTCCATCACCCTTCTTTCAGTTTCTTACGTCATCCATCTTCATGAAGATTTTTAATTCAATCCCTTTCCTAGAGTTTGTTTAGACCAACCAACTTCCTTCAATTCTTTTAGGGCATACCCTTTCCTAGGGATTACTTAGCATACTCCCACTTCCTTTAAGTAGGGCATCCCCATCCAGTAGTTTGTTAGTGCAACTCCATTTCTTGAGGTTTTTTAGCAGAACCATTTTTGTTGGGATTGGGCATCCCCCTTGGAGTTTGTTTGTTGCATGCCCTTTCTATGAGTCTTATTAGTGAATCCCCCTTCTTAATGTTCATTTACAATGTTCTTCTTCCATTAGATTTTCAAGGGCATCCCGCTTACTCGAATTTGCTTAGAACATCCCCCTTGCTTGACTTTGTTCAGAGAATTCTCTTCATTAAGTTTATTAAGGGCATCATTTAGGGCATCCCACTTCCTTAAGTTGGTTTAGGGTATCCTTCGTCCTTCACCCCATAATCAGGATGTCATCCTAGGTTCTATCTAAACATAATCATGTGTTCCCGAGATTCCTCATCATTAGAACGCCATTCATAGTTCTATTCATTTTCATTTTTAGTTTGTTTAGTTTCACGTCGTTGAGATGTCATCCTAGGTTCTATCTAAGCTAATTCATTTGTTCTTTTGATTGCTCATCATTGGACCATAATTCTTGGTTCTATCTCTGTTTATTCTTAGTTCCTTTAGTTACCCGTCATTGGGTTGCTATCCTAGTTTTAATCTGAGTTTATTCGTTTGTTCCCTCTTATTTCTCATCACTAGGATGTCATCCTAGGTTCTATATCCAATTTGAGTTAATTTTGTGTTTGATCGTCTACATACCATCCTAGGTTCTACCTAAGATTAGTTGATTGTTTGTTATGTTACTCGTCATTGTGATATCATCCTAGTTTCTATCTAGGTTTGTTCTTAGTGCCTTTGGGTTCAAACATTAGGATCTAATCCTAGGTTCGGCCTATGTTCATTGTTCGTTCCTTCGGTTTCCCATCATTGTGAACTATCTAAGCTTATTGATATGTTCCTTTGGTTTCTGATAATTAGGACGCCATCCTATGAGTTTTTCTTAAGCGTATGCACTATTCCTTGGGTACGTTCAGGACGTCCTCCTTCCTTGAGTTGTTTTTTGGCATTCCTTCCTTAAGTTTGTTTTGGGTATTCCCCTTCATTAGGTTTATTTAGGGCATCCTCTTTCCTTGAGTGTTATAAGGGTATTCCCATTCCACTATTTTTTTAGGGCATTCCTGTTCATTGGGCTATCAAACTACCTTGATTTACTTTAGTCCATCATGCTTCCTTCAGTTTCTTAGGTCATCCATCTTCATGGAGATTTTTAATTCATTCCCTTTCCTAGAGTTTGTTTAGACCAACCAACTTCCTTCAATTCTTTTAGGGCATACCCTTTCCTAGGGATTACTTAGCAGACTCCCACTTCCTTTAGTGTAGTAGGACATCCCCATCTAGTAGTTTGTTTAGTGCAACTCCATTTCTTGAGGTTTTTTAGCTCAACCGTTTTTGTTGAGATTGGGCATCCCCCTTGGTAGAGTTTGTTTGTGGCATGCCCTTTCTATGAGTCTTATTAGTGAATCCCCCTTCTTAATGTTCATTTACAATGTTCTTCTTCCATTGGCTTTTTAAGGGCATCCCACTTACTCGAATTTGCTTAGAGCATCCCCCTTCCTCGACTTTGTTTAGAGAATTCCCTTCATTAAGTTTATTAAGGGCATCCTTTAGGGCATCCCACTTCCTTAAGTTGGTTTAGGGTATCCTTCGTCCTTCACCCCATAATCAGGATGTCATCCTATGTTCTATCTAAACATAATCATGTGTTCCCGAGATTCCTCATCATTGGAACACCATTCATAGTTCTATTCATTTTCATTCTTAGTTTATTTAGTTTCACGTCGTTGAGATGCCATCCTAGGTTCTATCTAAGCTAATTCATTTGTTCTTTTGATTGCTCATCATTGGACCATAATTCTTGGTTCTATCTCTGTTTATTCTTAGTTCCTTAAGTTTCCCGTCATTGGGTTGCTATCCTAGTTTTAATCTGAGTTTATTCGTTTGTTCCCTCTTATTTCTCATCACTAGGATGTCATCCTAGGTTCTATATCCAATTTGAGTTAATTTTGTGTTTGATCGTCTAAACCATCCTAGGTTCTACCTAAGATTAGTTGATTGTTTGTTATGTTACTCGTCATTGTGATATCATCCTAGTTTCTATCTAGGTTTGTTCTTAGTGCCTTTGGGTTCAAACATTAGGATCTAATCCTAGGTTCGGCCTATGTTCATTGTTCGTTCCTTCGGTTTCCCATCATTGTGAACTATCTAAGCTTATTGATATGTTCCTTTGGTTTCTGATAATTAGGACGCCATCCTATGAGTTTTTCTTAAGCGTATGCACTATTCCTTGGGTACGTTCAGGACGTCCTCCTTCCTTGAGTTGTTTTTTGGCATTCCTTCCTTAAGTTTGTTTTGGGTATTCCCCTTCATTAGGTTTATTTAGGGCATCCTCTTTCCTTGAGTGTTATAAGGGTATTCCCATTCCACTATTTTTTAGGGCATTCCTGTTCATTGGGCTATCAAACTACCTTGATTTACTTTAGTCCATCACGCTTCCTTCAGTTTCTTAGGTCATCCATCTTCATGGAGATTTTTAATTCATTCCCTTTCCTAGAGTTTGTTTAGACCAACCAACTTCCTTCAATTCTTTTAGGGCATACCCTTTCCTAGGGATTACTTAGCAGACTCCCACTTCCTTTAGTGTAGTAGGACATCCCCATCTAGTAGTTTGTTTAGCGCAACTCCATTTCTTGAGGTTTTTTAGCTCAACCGTTTTTGTTGAGATTGGGCATCCCCCTTGGTAGAGTTTGTTTGTGGCATGCCCTTTCTATGAGTCTTATTAGTGAATCCCCCTTCTTAATGTTCATTTACAACGTTCTTCTTCCATTGGCTTTTTAAGGGCATCCCACTTACTCGAATTTGCTTAGAGCATCCCCCTTCCTCGACTTTGTTTAGAGAATTCCCTTCATTAAGTTTATTAAGGGCATCCTTTAGGGCATCCCACTTCCTTAAGTTGGTTTAGGGTATCCTTCGTCCTTCACCCCATAATCAGGATGTCATCCTATGTTCTATCTAAACATAATCATTTGTTCTCGAGATTCCTCATCATTGGAATGCCATTCATAGTTCTATTCATTTTCATTCTTAGTTTGTTTAATTTCACATCGTTGAAAAGCCATCCTAGGTTTTATCTAAGCTAATTCGTCTGTTCTTTTGATTGCTCATCATTGGACCATAATTCTTGGTTCTATCTTTGTTCATTGTTAGTTCCTTTAGTTACCCGTCTTTGGGTTACTATCCTAGTTTTAATCTAAGTTTATTCGTTTGTTCCCTCTTATTTCTCATCACTAGGACTTCATCCTAGGTTCAATCTATATCCAATTTGAATTAATTTTGTGTCCGATCGTCTGCATACCATCCTAGGTTCTACCAAAGCTCAGTTTCAATCTATATCCTAGTTTTAATTTTGTTTGTTATGTTTCTTGTCATTGTGATGTTATCCTACTTTCTATCTAGGTTTGTTCTTAGTTCCTTTGGGTTCGACACATTTGGATGCAATCCTAGGTTCAACCTATGTTCATTGTTTGTTCCTTTGGTTTCCCATCATTATGAACTATCTAAGCCTATTTGTATGTTCCTTTGGTTTCTCATAATTAGGATGCCATCCTATGAGTTTGTTTAAAGGTACGCCATCCTCCTTGCTTGAGTTGTTTTCGGGCATCCTCTTCCTTAAGTTTGTTTAGGGTATTCTCCTTCATTGAGTTTATTTAGGGCATCCTCTTTCCTTGAGTGTTATTAGGTTATTCCCATTCCTCTATTTTTTTTGGACATTCCCTTCCCTCAATTTCTTAGGTCATCCATCTTCATGGAGATTTTTAATTGATTCCCTTTCCTAGAGTTTGTTTAGACCAACCAACTTCCTTTAATTCTTTAAGGGCATACTCTTTCCGAGGGATTACTTAGCAAATTTCCCACTTCCTGTAGTGTAGTAGGGCATCCCCATCAATTAGTTTTTTTTTAGAGCTACTCCATTTCTTGAGGTTTTTTAGCACAACCACTTTTGTTTGGATTGGGCACCCCCCTTGCTAGAGTTTGTTTGTGGCATGCCCTTTCTATGGCTGTTATTAGTGAATCCCCCTTTTTAATGTTCATTTTCGACGTTCTTCTTCCATTGGCTTTTTTCATGGGCATCCCGCTTACTCAAATTTGCTTAGAGAATCCCTCTTCCTTGACTTTGTTTAGAGAATTGCCTTCATTAAGTTTATTAAGGGAATCGTTTAGGGTATCCATCGTCCGACACCCCATAATCATTTGTTCCCGAGATTTCTCATCATTGGAACGCCATTCATAGTTCTATTCATTTTCATTTTTAGTTTGTTTAGTTTCACATCATTGAGATGCCATCCTATGTTCTCTCTAAGCTAATTCGTTTGTTCTTTTGATTGCTCATCATTGGACCATAATTCTTGGTTCTATCTCTGTTTATTCTTAGTTCCTTTAGTTACCCGTCATTGGGTTACTATACTGGTTTTAATCGAGTTTATTTGTTTGTTCCCTCTTATTTCTCATCACTAGGACGTCATCATAGGTTCTATCTATATCCAATTTGAGTTAATTTTGTGTTCGATCGTCTGCATACCATCCTAGGTTCTACCTAAGCTTAGTTGATTGTTTGTTATGTTTCTCATCATTATGGCATATGTTCATTGTTCATTTCTTTGGTTTCCCATCATTTTGAGTTATCTATGGTTATTTGTATTTTCCTTTTGTTTCTCATAATGAAGCATTCCATCCTATGAGTTTGTTTAAGCGTATGCACTATTCCTTGAGTATCTTCAGGGCATCCTCCTTCCTTGAGTTGTTTTCGGGCATCCCCTTCATTGAGTTTATTTAACGCATCCTCTTTCCTCTAGAGTTATAAGGGTTTGTCCATTCCTCTATGTTTTTAGGACATTTCTGTTCATTGGGCTATCAAACTACCTTGATTTACTTTAGTCCATCACCCTTCCTTCAATTTCTTAGGTCATCCATCTTCATGGAGATTTTTAACTCATTCCCTTTCCTCAGAGTTTTTTTAGACCACCAACGTTCCTTCAATTCTTTTAGGGATACCCTTTCCAATGGCTTACTAAGAAGACTCCCACTTCCTTAGTGTAGTAGGGCATCTCCATCCAGTAGTTTGCTTATCACAGCCACGTTTGTTGGGATTGGGCATCCCCCTTGGTAGACTTTCTTTGTGGCATGGCCCCATGGTAGAGTTGTTTGTGGCATGCCCTTTCTATGAGTCTTATTAGTGACTACCCCTTCTTAATGTTCATTTACAACATTCTTCTTCCATTGGCTTTTTAAGGGCATCCGGCTTACTCGAATTTGCTTAGAGCATCCCCCTTCCTTGACTTTGTTCAGAGAATTCCCTTCATTAAGTTTATTTAGGGCATCCCACTTCCTTAGGTTTGTTTAGGGTATCCCTCGTCCTTCACACCATATTCTTGATGCCATCCTAGGTTCTATGTAAACATAATCGTTTGTTCCCAAGATTCCTCATCAATGGAACGCCATTCACAGTTCTATTCATTTTCATTGTTAGTTTGTTTAGTTTCACATCATTGAGATGCCATCCTGGGTTCTATCTAAGCTAATTCATTGGTTCTTTTGATTCCTCATCATTGGACCATAATTCTTGGTTCTATATCTGTTCATTCTTCATTCCTTTGGTAGAGTTTGTTTGTGGCATGCCCTTTCTATGAGTCTTATTTGTGAATACGCCTTCTTAAAGTTCATTTACGATGTTGTCCTTCCATTGGTTTTTTAAGGGCATCCCGCTTGCTTGAATTTGCTTAGTGCATCCCCCTTCCTTGACTTTGTTTAAGAGAATTCCCCTCATTAAGTTTATTAAGG
This sequence comes from Vitis amurensis, assembly GCA_037355405.1. Classification (NCBI taxonomy): domain Eukaryota; kingdom Viridiplantae; phylum Streptophyta; class Magnoliopsida; order Vitales; family Vitaceae; genus Vitis; species Vitis amurensis. The sequence continues at coordinate 49,095 of JBAPGN010001579.1, read as the reverse complement.
GGATCGTTTAGGGCATTCCACTTCCCTAAGTTTTTTTAGGGTATCCCTCGTCCTTCACCCCATAATCAGGATGTCATCCTAAGTTCTATCTAAACATAATCATTTGTTCCCGAGATTGCTCATCATTGGAATGCCATTCATAGTTTTATTCATTTTCATTCTTAGTTTGTTTAGTTTAACATCATTGCGATTCCATCCTTGGGTTCTATCTAAGCTAATTCGTTGGTTCATTTGATTGCTCATCATTGGACCATAATTCTAGGTTCTATATCTGTTCATTCTTCATTCCTTTAGTTACCCGTCATTGGGTTACTATCCTAGTTTTAATCTAGGTATATTCGTTTGTTCCTCTTATTTTTTATCACTAGGACTTTATCCTAGGTTCTATCTATATCCAATTTGAGTTAATTTTGTGTCCGATTGTCTGCATACCATCTTAGGTTCCACCTATGCTTAGTTGGTTGTTTGTTATGTTTCTCATCATTGTGATGTCACCATAGTTTCTACCTAGGTTTGCTCTTAGTTCCTTTGGGATCCAAGCATTTGGATGCAGTCCTAGGTTCGGCCTATATTCAATTTTCGTTCCTTTTTTTCCCATCATTGTGAACTATCTAAGCTTATTTGTATGTTCCTTTCCTATGGATTACTTAGCAGACTCCCACTTCGTTTAGTCTAGTAGAGCAGAGCCATCTAGTAGTTAGTTTAGTGCAACTCCATTTTTTGAGGTTTTTTTAGCACAACCGCTTGTGTTGGGATTGGGCCTCCCCATCGGTAGAGTTTGTTTGTGGCATGCTCTTTCTATGAGTCTTATTTTTGAATACGCCTTCCTAAAGTTCATTTACGATGTTGTCCTTCCATTGGTTTTTTAAGGGCATCCCGCTTGCTTGAATTTGCTTAGTGCATCCCCCTTCCTTGACTTTGTTTAGAGAATTCCCCTCATTAAGTTTATTAAGGGGATCGTTTAGGGCATCCCATTTGCGTAAGTTTTTTTAGGGTATGCCTCGTCCTTCACCCCGTAATCAAGATGTCGTCCTAAGTTCTATCTAAACATGATCATTTGTTCCCGAGATTGCTCATCATTGGAATGCCATTCATAGTTCTATTCATTCTCATTCTTAGTTTGTTTAGTTTCACATCATTGAGATGCCATCCTGGGTTCTATATAAGCTAATTCGTTGGTTCTTTTGATTGCTCATCACTAGACCATAACTCTTGGTTCTATATCTGTTCATTCTTCATTCCTTTAGTTACCCGTCATTGGGTTACTATCCTAGTTTTAATCTACGTTTATTCGTTTGTTCCTCTTATTTTTTATCACTGGGACTTTATCCTAGGTTCTATCTATATCCAATTTGAGTTAATTTTGTTTCGGATTGTTTGCATACCATCTTAGGTTCCACCTAAGCTTAGTTGGTTGTTTGTTATGTTTCTCATCATTGTGATGTCACCGTAGTTTCTACCTAGGTTTGCTCTTAGTTCCTTTGGGATCCAAGCATTTAGATGCAATCCTAGGTTCGGCCTATATTCAATTTTCGTTCCTTTTTTTCCCATCATTGTGAACTATCTAAGCTTATTCGTATGTTCCTTTCCTATGGATTACTTAGCAGACTCCCACTTCCTTTAGTCTAGTAGGTAGAGTTTGTTTGTGGCATGCCCTTTCTATGAGTCTTATTTGTGAATACGCCTATGTTCAGTGTTCTATGTTTGGTTCTACCTAAGCTTAGTTGGTTGTTTCTTATGTTTCTCATCATTGTGATGTCATCCTAGTTTCTATAAAGGTTTGTTCTTTGTCCCTTTAGGTTATGGAGTTCTAGGGTTGGCCTATGTTCATTGTTCGTTTGTTTGGTTTCCCTTCATTGTGAATTATCAAAGCTTATTCGTATGTTCCTTTCGTTTCTCATCATTAGAACACCATCCTATGAATTTGTTTAAGGGTACACCCTATTCCTTTAGTATGTTGAGGATATCCTCCTACCTTGAGTTGCTTTCGGGCATCCCCTTCCTTGAGTTTGTTTAGGGTATTCCCCTTCATGGAGTCCAATTCATAGATCGAATTTGAATAGACGATTTGTGAATCATCTTATTATTGATTTTCGAATCCTTTTGTTTTTGAGTTTCACTAGATTCATATACTTCTCTCAATCCAAATAATTGAGTTGGATACATTTTTAAGAGTTCGTTTAAAACTGTTAGAACTAGAAAACACTTGTTTTTAAATTTTCTAATTCTTTTTTCAAGTTCTTTCAAAATGGGTTTAAAAAAAGAAGTTCGTTTTCGGGGAGAACCAAAAGGCAGATCAGTTTCTTTAGGGCATCCTCTTTCCTCGAGTGTAAGTAGTGTATTCCCATTCCTCTATTTTTTTAGAACATTCATGTTCATTGGGCTGTCAAACTACCTTGATTTACTTTAGTCCATCATCTTTCCTTGAGTTTCTTCGGTCATCATTCTTCATGGAGATTTTTAATTCATTCCCTTTCCTTGAGTTTTTTTAGGCCAACCAACTTCCTTCAATTCTTTGAGGGCATACCCTTTCCTAGGAATTACTTAGTAGACTCCCACTTTCTTTAGTGTAGTAGGGCATCCCTATCCTTTAGTTTCTTTACCGCAACTCTATTTCTTGATGTTTTTTTAGCACAACCACTTTTGTTGGGATTGGCCATCGTCCTTAGAAGAGTTTGTTTTGGCATGCCCTTTCTTTGAGTCTTATTAGTGAATCCGCCTTCTTAAAGTTCATTTACGATGTTGTTCCTCCATTGGTTTTTTAAGGGCATCCCGCTTGCTTGAATTTTCTTAGTGCATCCCCCTTCCTTGACTTTGTTTAGAGAATTCCCGTCATTAAGTTTATTAAGGGGATCGTTTAGGGCATCCCACTTCCATAAGTTTTTTTAGGGTATCCCTCGTCCTTCACCCCATAATTAGGATGTCATCCTATGCTCTATCTATAAAGAATCATTTGTTCCCGCGAGTGCTCATCATTGGCATGCCATTCATAGTTCTAGTCATTTTCATTCTTAGTTTGTTTAGTTTCACGTCATTGAGATGCCATCCTTGGTTCTATCTAAGCTAATTCGTTTTTTCTTTTGATTGCTCATCATTTGACCATAATTCTTGGTTGTATCTCTGTTCATTCTTCGTAGTTACCCGTCATTGGGTTACTATCCTAGTTTTAATCTAACTTGATTCGTTTATTCCTTTGATTTCTCATAACTAGAACATCATCCTAAGTTCTCTCTAAATTCCAATTTGACTTTATTTTTTTGTCTGATCATCTGGATACCATCCTAGGTTCTACCTAAGCTTAGTCGGTTGTTTGTTATGTTTCTCCTCATTGGGATGTCATTTCTATCAAGGTTTGTTCTTAGTTCCTTTGGGTTCCAAACATTTGGATACAATTCTAGGTTCAGATTATGTTCATTGTTTGTTCCTTTGGTTTCCCATCATTGTGAACTATCTAAGCTTATTCGTCTGTTCCTTTGGTTTCTCATAATTAGGACGCCATTCTATGAATTTGTTTAAGGGTATGCATTATTCCTTGATTATGTTAAGGACGTCCTCGTTCCTTAAGTTGTTTTCGGGCATCCCCTACCTTGAATTGGTTTACGGTATTCCCCTTTTTGGGTATCCTCTTTCCTCGAGTGTTATTAGGGTATTCCCATTCCTCTATTTTTTTTAGAACATTCTTGTTCATTGGGCTATGAAACTACCTTGATTTACTATTGTCTATCACCCTTCATTCAGTTTCTTAGGTCACCCATCTTCATGGAGATTTGTAATTCATTCGCTTTCCTAGAGTTTGTTCAGACCAACAACCCTCCTTCAATTCTTTTAGGGCATACCCTTTCCTAAAGATTACTTAGAAAACTCCCACTTCCTTTAATGTAGTAGGGCATCCCCATCCAATAATTTGTTTAGCGCAACTCCATTTCTTGACCTTTTTTAGCACAACCGCTTTTGTTTGGATTCGTCATCCCCCTTGGTAGAGTTTGTTTGTGGCTTGCCTTTTTTATGAGTCTTACTAGTGAATCCACCTTCTTAAAGTTCATATGCGACGTTCTTCTTCCATTGGCTTTTTAAAGGCATCCCACTTACTCGAATTTGCTTAGAGCATCACCCTTCCTTGACTTTGACTAGAGAATTCCCTTCATTAAGTTTATTAAGGGAATTGTTTAGGGCATCCCACTTCCTTAAGTTTGTTTAGGGTATCCCTCATCCTTCACCTCATAATCAGGATGTCATCCTAGGTTCTATCTAAACATACTCAATTATTCCTGATATTGCTCATCATTGGAATGCGATTCATAGTTTAATTCATTTTCATTCTTAGTTTGTTTAGTTTCACATCATTGAGATTCCATTCTTGGTGTTATCTAAGTTAATTCATTTGTTCTTTGGATTGCTCATCATTGGACCATAATTCTTGGTTCTATCTCTATTCATTCTTAGTTCCTTTAGTTACCCATCATTGGGTTACTATCCTAGTTTTAATCTAAGTTTAGTCGTTTCATCCTCTTTTTTCTCATCACTAGGACGTCATCCTAGGTTCTATCTACATCCAATTTGAGTTAAATTTGTGTTCGATCCTCTACATACCATCCTAGGTTCTACCTAAGCTTAGTTGGTTGTTTGTTATATTTCTTATCATTGTGATGTCATCCTAGTTTCTATCTAGGTTTTTTCTTGGTTCCTTTGGGTTCCAAGCATTTGGATGCAATCCTAGGTTTGGCCAATAATCATTGTCCGCTCCTTTGGTGCCCATCATAGTGAACTATCTAAGCCTATTCGTATGTTCCTTTGGTTTCTCATAATTAGGAAGCCATCCTATGAGTTTGTTTAAGGGTATGCCGTTTTCGTTAAGTATGTTCAGGACATCCTCCTTCCTTGGTTGTTTGTTGGGCATCCCCTTCATTGAGTTTCTTTCAGGTATTCTCTTTCCTCGATTGTTGTTAGGGTATTCACTTTCCACTATTTTTTTAGGACATGTTTGTTCACTTGGCTACAAACTACCTTGATTTAGTTTAGTCCATCGCCCTTCCTTCATTTTCTTACGTCATCCATCTTCATGGAGATTTTTAATTCATTCCCTTTCCTAGAGTTTGTTTAGACCAACTTCCTTCAATTCTTTTTAGGGCATACCCTTCCCTAGGGATTACTTGGTTGTTTGTTATTGTTCTCATCATCATGACGTCATCCAGGTTCGGCCTATGTTCATTGTTCGTTCCTTAGGTTTCCCATCATTGTGAACTATTTAAGCTTATTCGTATGTTCCTTTGGTTTCTCATAATCAAGACTCCATCCTATGAGTTTGTTTAAGGATATGCCCTATTCCTTGAGTTTCATTTCGAGCATCCCCTTCCTTAAGTTTGTTTAGGGTATTCCACTTCATTGAGTTTATTTCGGGCATCCTCTTTCCTCTAGTGTTATTAGGGTACTCCCATTCCTCTATTTTTTTAGGACATTCCTATTCATTGGGCTATCAAACTACCTTGATTTAGTCCATCGCCCTTCCTTCAGTTTCATAGGCCATCCATCTTCATGGAGATTTTCACTTCATTCCCTTTCCTAGAGTTTGTGTAGACCACCCAACTTCCTTCAATTCTTTTAGGGCATACGCTCCTTTCCTAGGGATTACTTAGCAAACTCCCACAGTAGGGCATCCCCATGCAGTAGTTTTTTTAGCGCAACTCCATTTCTTGAGGGTTTTTAGCACAACCGTTTTTCTTGGGATTGGGCATCCCCCTTGCTAGAGTTTGTTTGGGGCATGCCCTTTCTATGAGTCTTATTAGTGAATCCCCCTTCTTAATGTTCATTTACGACGTTCTTCTTCCATTGGCTCTTTTAAGGGCATCCCGCTAGGTCGAATTTGTGAAGAGAATTTCTTTCATTAAGTTTATTAAGGGCATCGTTTAGGCCATCCCACTTCCTTAAGTTTTTTTAGGGTATCCCTCGTCCTTCACCCCATAATCAGGATGTGATCCTAGGTTCTGTCTAAACATAATCATTTGTTCCCGAGATTGCTCATCATTGGAACGCCGTTCATAGTTTTATTCATTTTCATTCTTAGTTGATTTAGTTTCACATCATTGAGTTCCCATCCTAGGTTCTACTGAAGCTAATTCATTTGTTCTTTTGATTGCTCATCTTTGGACCATAATTCTTGGTTCCATCTTCTTTTCATTCTTAGTTCCTTTAGTTACCCATGATTGGGTTACTATCCTACTTCTAATCTAAGTTTATTCGTTTGTTCCTCTGATTTCTGATCACTAGGACGTCATCCTAGGTTCTATCTATATCCAATTTGAGTTAACTTTGTGTCCGATCGTCTGCATACCATCCTAGGTTCGACCCAAGCTTAGTTGGTTGCTTGTTATTGTTCTCATCATTGTGATGTCATCCTAGTTTCGGCCTATGTTCATTGTTCGTTCCTTTGGTTTCCCATCATTGTGAACTATTTAAGCTTATTCGTATGTTCCTTTGGTTTCTCATAATCAGGACTCCATCCTATGAGTTTGTTTGAGGATATGCCCTGTTCCTTGAGTTTCATTTCGAGCATCCCCTTCCTTAAGTTTGTTTAGGGTATTCCCCTTCATTGAGTTTATTTCGGGCATCCTCCTTCCTCGAGTGTTATTAGAGTACTCGCAATCCTCTATTTTTTAAGGACATTCCTATTCATTGGGCAATCAAACTACCTTGATTTAGTTTAGTCCATCACCCTTCCTTCAGTTTCATAGGCCATCCATCTTCATGGAGATTTTCAATTCATTCCCTTTCCTAGAGTTTGTTTAGACCACCCAACTTCCTTCAATTCTTTTAGAGCATACCCTCCTTCCCTAGGGATTACTTAGAAGACTCCCACTTCCTTTAGTGTAGTAGGGCATCCCCATGCGGTAGTTTCCTTAGCGCAACTCCATTTCTTGAGGGTTTTTAGCACAACCGTTTTTCTTGGGATTGGGCATCCCCCTTGCTAGAGTTTGTTTGGGGCATGCCCTTTCTATGAGTCTTATTAGTGAATCCCCTTTCTTAATGTTCATTTATGACGTTCTTCTTCCATTGGCTCTTTTATGGGCATCCCGCTAGGTCGAATTTGCTTTGAGCATCCTTCATTTACTTTGTGAAGAGAATTCCCTTCATTAAGTTTATTAAGGGCATCGTTTAGGCCATCCCACTTCCTTAAGTTTTTTAGGGTATCCCTCGTCCTTCACCCCATAATCAGGATGTCATCCTAGGTTCTGTCTAAACATAATCATTTGTTCCCTAGATTGCTCATCATTGGAACGCCGTTCATAGTTTTATTCATTTTCATTCTTAGTTGATTTAGTTTCACATCATTGAGTTCCCATCCTAGGTTCGATTGAAGCTAATTCATTTGTTCTTTTGATTGCTCGTCTTTGGACCATAATTCTTGGTTTTATCTTCGTTTCATTCTTAGTTCCTTTAGTTGCTCGTGATTGGGTTACCATCCTAGTTTTAATCTAAGTTTATTCGTTTGTTCCTCTGATTTCTGATCACTAGGACGTCATCCTAGGTTCTATCTATATCCAATTTGAGTTAACTTTGTGTCCGATCGTCTGCATACCATCCTAGGTTCGACCCAAGCTTAATTTGTTGCTTGTTATTGTTCTCATCATCGTGATGTCATCCTAGGTTCGGCCTATGTTCATTGTTCGTTCCTTTGGTTTCCCATCATTGTGAACTATTTAAGCTTATTCGTATGTTCCTTTGGTTTCTCATAATCAGGACTCCATCCTATGAGTTTGTTTAAGGATATGCCCTATTCCTTGAGTTTCATTTCGAGCATCCCCTTCCTTAAGTTTCATCTCAGCATTGGACCATAATTCTTGGTTCTATCTCTGTTCATTCAGTTCCTTCGTCATTGGGTTACTATCCTAGTTTTAATCTAAGTTTATTCGTTTGTTCATTTGATTTCTGATCACTAGGATGTTATCCTATGTTCTATCTATATCCAATTTAAGTTAATTTCGTGTCTGATTGTCTACATACCATCCTAGGTTCTAGTTGGTAGTTTGTTATGTTTCTCGTCATTGTGATGTCATCCTAGCACTAATGAATTAAATAGGCAATGATTATCTTAGATGTTAAAACTAGTTTAGTGTTAATCTTGTTTAATTAGGGATTAATCTAATTAAGGTGAAGTGAGATTAGTTAATGACTTAACCATGCTTATTAGGTTGTTAGGGGGCTGATTATAGTTATGGAATTCTAAAGGACTAATTCGCAATAATGGGTTTAGTTTTTGATAACTTGAACGACTAAAGTGCAACATTTAGGAGTTGGAGTTAGTGGTAGGCATGTGGCCTGCCACCTCTTACTTGGCTACATGGAGAGCCCTATATAAGGGCCTGCAACTCGTTTTGCACCATTTTAGTTGCAACAGCTTGGGTTAGAGAGAGGATCTAATGAGAGAAAGTGTAGATTTGAGGTAAACATGTTATTTATTTTTGTTCCTAATTGTATGTTGAAACAAATTAACGGTAAAATTTTTGTAAAAGTTGAGAGTAATTAGCTATAAACATGTATTAGTTAAAAATCGCAAATAATTAAGGATTAAAGTATTTTAGCTTAAATATTTTATTAATGGTAAGATCAGCATAAATCGTTTTTGAATTTTGTTTAATTGAAAAATAGATTAGTAAACATGTGATTAATTAGGTTATTTCGACACTTGGGATTTGTTAATAGGTTAGGCTTTAAGAAAATCAAAAGAATTATTGTTTGGCAATTAATTTGAGAATATTATAATTAAAAAATTAGCAACAATATATTGTATAAATTTTCATCGTTAGGAAGTCTAAATTATGTGTTTCATTTTAATTCCTTGTAATAGGTAAAGATCGCATACATAGAAGAATCACAAAAGGAGGGTCCATGTAAGGTAGGGAATTTTATGCTATCCCATAGTGTATCTGATTTCTTTCCTTGAATCATTTCATGTCATTTCTATGATTTCAGCAAATGTTTTAATGTGTCATTGCATCTCGGTTTATTGTGTTGAAATGTTAGATTGAGATTGGAACGCATATTGGTATGAAGATTCATAGTTCTGTGTTGTGGAAATGGTTCATGGTGTGGTTGCATGGCAACAAGGATATGGAATAATCATAGATGATATTCAGAGAATTAATTGGTGGGAAGTGTTTATGTGATGCTACAGGCATTATCTATTGATATATTGTTTATGTGGGACCGTGGGTCCTTGGGTGAAAGTCCCTAAAGCCCTCAAGGAAGACACTTCGATGTGAGTGTGTGGGGTTGGTCCCGTCCCTAGGTTTTAGTGCCTAAAGACACAGGGTTGGTCTTGCCCTGGGTATGAGTCCCAAAAGACACAGGTATGACTTGTGGCGCAGTGATATCTAATACATAGATTGGTGGGGGTGAACAGTTTATCAGGTTTGAAAGGATGGATGAGGAAAAGCAAAAGATGAAAACAGCAAACACATGCATACATGTTTGACATGATTGGATATTTGTTAATGGTGAGAAAATGTTTATCATGCATGCTATATGTTTAATTCAAAGTTTTTAAGGGTATGCTTAGGATGGTTATACACTTTCCTACTGAGTTGTAAACTCGCCCTATCCCTTCCACCTTAAGATGCAGGTTAGAAGACCTATGCAGGAAATAATGCTTGAGCATTACTTTAGTGTGATTGGATGTTGTTTGCTCGCATTGATAGTGTTTTGAGGCTTTGCCTTTATATTAGAGACGGAATTCTTTTTGTAGGAATGATGTAATATATATATATTTGTTAGGTACACTTGTAGCTTGGGCTACCCATAGTGAACCATGGGGTTTTGGCATATGTAAATTGATGTAGTACAAGTTTCTTTTGTCTAACAAAAGATATTTTGTTAACTAATAGTTACAAAGTTTAATACAAGATGTGCTCTTTATAACAAGTTTTGCATATCCTCTTTTTGCACAAAATCAAGAAGGAACTTGGCATTTAAATTTTTGTATGCCCATCTCTTTGAGAGTACTTATACTATATTTGGGTATTATTGTTCAGTTTGAAAAAAAAAAAAAAACCGAGGTGTGACATCTTGGTATCAAAGCATAAAGGATTAGATGCCTATTATTGACAATAGGTGGGGAGCCCAATAGGTGCACTGGAGTCATTATTATTGTTACACTCTTTTTTTGTGTATGATATATTAATACAAAGGTGAAAGGTTAAATGATTAACGGTTTGTGTTTTTATTGTGTTGATGACATTCTTGGTTGTATTGGTGTGAGTATGCCTAGCTATGATAATTGTGATCATGTTTCTTGTTTGAATTCTTGATCATTGAGAATTCATCACTATAGTGTTGTTGGTATTAGGTCTATTTTCAAAATGTTGTTATGTGACATAAATGGTTTAATTGTATTGTTTAAGGATGCTTCATTGAATAAAAACCCTTATAATGTAATGTATTGATAATCTAATCATTGGATACCTTTCTAAGACAAAATGCCTAGAGCAAGGAACCAACTAACAACAAGGCCTAGACGAACCACTAGATTATCTCCACTATCTCATGCTAGTGTTACTAAGGGAAGAGCTACAATATATCCAGTTGGTTCAGAATTTCATAATTGAGCCCAATTGGGGAATTTAAAGCACTGACTCCTCCAATCTTTCGAGGTGGGCCTAATTTTCTTGAAGTTGAGAATTGGATGAAAGAAATAAAGAAAATACTAGATGTAATGGCAGTGCTTGAGGAAAGGAGAGTTTCTTTAGCTTCCTTTATGTTGAGGGATGAAGTAGACAACTGGTGGGATATGATCAAGACTAGTCAGGATGTAACTAAGATAGTTTGGATGCAATTTGAGGAGCTGCTTTTATCTAATTACTTTCCAGAGGTTGTTAGAAGAAAAAAAAGAGCTTAATTTATACACTTGGTTCAAAGGAACATGACATTGACTGAATATGCAATAAAGTTTACACAACTATCTGAATATGCTCCGAATGTGGTTGTAGATGAACAAATGCGAGCTGAACAATTCCAAGAGGGGTTGAGATTGAACATTAGAGCACAGGTCGCTCCCTTCATGCTTCGTACTTACAGTGAGGTTGTGGCAAGGGCTTTGGTTCGAGAAAGGGAAATGGAGGAAGCTCAAAGGTTGAGAAGTAAAAATTCTAGGTTTGGTGGTTCAATAAAATGGGAACAAGATTTTAACCGCCAAAAAGTGTCTCATCCCCAACAACAACCCAGAAAACTCAGTATAGTGAGACTACAGATATGACCAAGGGACCAAGGAGATGTTATGAATATGGTGAAGTGGGACATCTTGGGAGGGATTGCCCAAAATTTCAACGACTTGCTTACCAGCCATCTCAACGATAATTTCAACAGATGAACTCATGAACCCAAGGAAGGCAACCTCAAAGGGAAGGAAACTTTTGTCACACCCTGGTTTTTGTTATTCTTCAAACTAAACAATTGATACTCAAATAAAGTATAATTGCTCTCAAAAATTTAAATGTTGAGTTCCTCCTTGATTTTGTGTAAACAGAGGATATGCAAAACTTGTTATAAAGAGTACATCCTATATTAAACTTTGTGACTATTAGTTAACAAAATATGTTTTGTTTCACAAAAGAAACTTGTACTACATTAATTTACATATACCAAACCCCATTGTTTCACTACGGGTAGCCCATACTACAAGTGTACCTAACAAATATATATATATATATATATTATATTATATCATTCCCACAAAAGATTCTGTTTTTGATACAAAAGGCAAGGTCTCAAAAAGACTTTCAATGGGGGCAAACAACATCCAATCATAGTAAAGCATTGCTCAAGCATTATTTCCTGCATGGTTCTCTGACTTGCATCTAGAGGTGGAAGGGATAGGGTGACTTCACAAACTCAGTAGGAAAGTTTATAACCATCTTAAGCATACCCTTAAAAACCTTGAATTAAACGTTTAATAGCATGCATGATAAACATTTTATAACCATTAACTGATAAACTGATAACTCCCACCAATCTACACATCAGATATTAATGCTCCACAAGATACGCTGATCAATATAATACTGACTATTTTGGGACCTCACCCAAGGGCAAGTCATACCCCGTGTCTTTTGCGACTCATACCCAAGGGCAGGACTAACCCCATGTCATTAGGGACTAAAACCCAAGAACAAGACTAACCCCATACACCCACATGGGAGTGTCTTCCTCGAGGGCATTAGGGACTTTTGGCCAAGGACCCACAGTCCCACATAAATAATATATCATAATATAATGCTTGTAGCATCACATAAATACTTCCCATCAATCAATTCTCTAAATATCATCTATGATTATTCCATATCCTTTTGTCAATGCAACCACACCATGAACCATTTTCACAACATTGAACCATGAATCTTCATACAAATATGCGTTCCAATTTCAATGTAACATTTCAACACAATAAACCGAGATGCAATGACACATTAAAACATTTTATGAAATCATAGAAGTGGCATGAAATTTGATACACCCTTGGATAGTATAACATTCCCTACCTTACACCGGTTTCCTTTTTTTTTTCTTCTATATATCATTCCCTACATAATTTAGGTTTTCCTAAACATTAAAATTTATTCTCTTAAATCTTATGACATTTTCCTTTCTTACTAATTTTTAACAACTTATTGTTATTATTTTTTTTTGTAAATTCTCATATTCCCCAATTAATTACCAAACAATAATTCTTTTGATTTCTTAAAGCCTAACCTATTAACAAATCCCAAGTGTCCAAAATAACCTAATTAATCACATGTTTACTAATCTATTTTTCAATCAAACAAATTAAAAAAAGATTCATTTTGATCTTACCATTAATAAAATACTTAAGCTAAAATACTTTAAACTTTAATTAATTGCGATTTTTTTAACTAAAACGTGGTTATATCTAATTACACTAAACTTTTACACAAATTTACCGTTAATTCTTTTCAGCATACCATTAGGAACAAAATAAAAAAAATTATAAAAATAAACAACTTGCTTACCTCAAATCTACAATTCTCTCTCTAGATCCTCTCTCTAACCCAAGTTGCTGTAGGTGAACTGGTGCAAAACGAGCTTATGCCCCTTTTAAAGGGTCTCCAAGTAGCCAAGCACGAGGTGGCTTGTAGGAGCTGGTATTCCACTAACTCCAATTTCCCAATTTTGCACTTTAGTCCTTCAAGTTATAAAAAATAAAACCCATAAATTGCCAATTAGTCCTTTAGGTTTTCATAACCCTAATCAGCCCCTAAGAACCTAATAAGCATGCTAAGTCATTAACCAATCCCACTTAACCTTAATCAAAGTTTAATTCATAATTAAACAAGATTAGCACTAAACTAGTTTTAACATCTAATTAATCATGCTTAAAGTTACGTACTAAGATAATCATTATTGCCCTATTTATTCATTGGTACTAGTTGTTACAACTTTAGACAAGGGAAGCCTGGACAGAAGCCAGAGCAAGGACAACAAGGGAGATTTTATGCATTGGGGTCACAAAATGTAGAGTCAAATGCCTTAGTGGAAGGTATGATCTTATGTTTAGCACTGGGCACATGTTTTATTTGATCTTTGAGCTACTCACTCTTTTATTTCTGCGTCATGTGCCTCCATGCTAGACATAGAATTTGTTCCCCCTTCATTATTTATTATGTGTTTGAGACTCCTATGGGGGTAAGGTGGAACCGAGTGGGTGTGTAATGCTTGTGTACTTTATATTGGGGATCTTAAAGTTACAATATATCTGGTTCTTCTTGATATTTCATCCTTTGATGTAATTGTGGGGATGGATTGGCTACTCTGGCAATAAGCTGTATTAGATTGTTATTTGAAGAAAGTAAACATTCCAAATCTCTTCGGGTTCATATTTTAGGTTTCTATGGTGACAAAAAGCTTACATTTATTCCATTAATTCGAAAACTTGGATGACAAGTGGTCAAGAAAGGATGGTTTACACTATTTTCTTTTTAACATGTTGGGAGAAGGCAAAAAAAAAGATAACTATAGATTGCATTCCAATGTTTTGTGAATTTGTTGATGCTTTTCCAAATAATTGCGATGTTTACCTCCTCAGAGAGAGATGGGATTTTTGTAATACCTAGTACTAATGAATTAATATAGGCAGTATGATTATCTTAATACTTAACTTTAAGAATGCTTAATTAGATGTTAAAAACTAGTTTAGTGCCTGATCTTGTTAATTATGAATTAAACTTTGATTAAGTTTAAGTGGGATTAGTTAATGACTTAAGCATGCTTATTAAGTTCTTAGGGGCTGATTAGGGTTATGAAACCTAAAGGACTAATGGGCAATTATGGGTTTGTATTTTTATAACAAAAAGGACTAAAGTGCAAAATTGGGAAATTGGTGTTAGTGGGAATGCCACCTCTTACTTGGGTGGATTGGTGGCAGCCATGTGGGCTGCCACCTCGTGCTTGGCTGCATCGAGATCCCTTTATAAGGGGGCTACAGCTCGTTTTCCACCATTTCACCTACAGCAACTTGGGGTTAGAGAAAGAATCTGGAGAGAGAAAGTGTAGATTTGAGTAAGCAAGTTTGTTTTAATTTTGTAATTTTCGTTTATTTTGGTTCCTAATGGTATGTTGAAACAAATATACGGTAAAATTTGTGTAAAAGTGAGTGTAATTAGCTATAAACCCGTTTTAATTAAAATCAAATTAATTTAAGGATTACAGCATTATAACTTAAGTATTTTATTAGTAGATAAGCATAAATCTTCGTTTAATTTGGTTTGATTGAAAAATTAGATTAGTAAACATGTGATTAATTAAGGTTATTTTGGACACTTGGGATTTGTTAATGGGTTAGGCTTTAATAAAATCAAAACAATTAGTGTTTGGTAATTAATTAGGGAAATTAATATGCATTGTAAATATTGTTTAATTCAATTCAAATTTGATTTGAAACCTGTAAGGTATATAGATTAGAGAATATGAGAATTAAAAAATTAGCAACAATAAACTGTATAAATTTTCATGGTTTGGAAACCTAAATTATGTTCTTTCATTTCAGTTCCTATAGGCAAAGATTGCCTACTTAGAAGAAAACACAAAAGGAAGTTGGTGTAAGGTGGGGGAATTTTATACTATCCCATAGTGTATCTTATTTCTTTCCTTGAAACATTTATTGGAAATTTCATGTCATTTCTATGATTTCATTAAAATGTTTTAATGTGTCATTGCTTAAGGAGAATCAACAAGCATTCAAGGATCCATTGCATGTTCCAGTTGTGACAGCTTGGTATCAGAGCATAAGGATTAGATTCTTATTGTGGACAATAGGTGGGGAGCCCAACAGGTGCACTGGAGTCATTATTATTGTGACTTTGTTTTATTGTGTATGATATATTGATATTAAGTGAAAGGTTAAATGGATGACTATTAGGTTTGTGTTTTTGTTGTGTTGATGACATTCATTGTTGTAGTGGGATGTGAATATGCCTAGCTATGATAATGTGATCATGTTGCCTGTTTGAATTCTTGATCATGAGAATCCATTACTATGCCTGTTAGTTGTTTGATTGTATGTTTAAGGATGCCTTGATATAATGAATAGCCCTTATAAGGTGATGTGTTGATAATCTAATCCTATATACCTCTCTAAGACAAATGCGTTAGAGCAAGGAACAACTAACTACAAAGCCCAGACGATCAACTAGATCATCTCCAATATCTCATAGTAATGTAACTAAGGGAAAAAGCTACAATATATCCAGTTGCTGGTTCAGAATTTCATAACTGGAGGCCTTAATTGGGGAATTTAAAGCACTGACTCCTCCAATCTTTTGGGGGTGGGACTAATTTTTCTTGAAGTTGAGAATTGGATGAAAGAAATAAAGAAATACTGGATGTAATGGCAATGCTTGAGTGAAAGGAGAGTTCTTTAGCTTCCTTCATGTTGAGGGATGAAGCAAACAACTGGTGGGATATGGATCCAAGACCACTCAGGATGTAACTCAGATGGTTTGGATGCGATTTGAGGAGCTGCTTTTATCTAATTACTTTCCAGAGACCGTTAGAAGATAAAAAAGAGCTGAATTTATACACTTGGTTCAAAGGAACATGACAGTGATTGAATATGCTGCAAAGTTTACACAACTATCTAGATATGCTTTGAATGTGGTGGCAAATGAACAAATACGAGTTCAACAATTCCAATAGGGGTTGAGATTGAACATTAGAGCACAGGTCGCTCTCTTTCATGCTCCGTACTTATAGTGAGGTTCGGTGGCAAGGGCTCTTGTTATAGAAAGGGAAATGGAGGAAGCTCAAAAAGGTGAGAAGCAGAAATTCTAGGTTTTGTGGTTCACAAAAATGGTGAACGAAGATTTGAAGCGCCTGAAGTGACACGTCCCAAACATACAACCTCATTAGAAAACAAGAGATGGTATAGTGGGGATTACAGATTAGGTTAAGGGACCACGAGATGTTATGAATGTGGGTGAGGGTGGACATCTTATGGAGGGATTAGCCCAAAATTTCAACGACTTGCATACCAGCCATCTCAACAACGACGTCTTTTTCAGCAGTATGCATCCATTCGAATTCTCAAGGATAGGCTAATTCCTTAAGGGGATTGAAAGCTTTAGACAATGGAAGCCTGGTTAGTGTTGATTGCCTTTAGAGCTAAGGATCCTAACAAGTGGAGGTTTTTATTGTTAATTGAGGTCACAAAATGCATGAGTCAAATGCCTTGGTGGAAGTGTATATTCTTTATGTTTACACTTGGCCAGATGTTTTATTGATCCAGGAGCTTACCCACTTTTTATTTCTACATCATTTGCTCTGCATTGCGTAGGACAAAATTTGTTCTCCTTCATCTGTTCATTATGTTGTGAGACTTCCTATGCGTGGTAAGTGGCAATACCAAGTGTGGTTGCTTGTCATGCTTGCTGTGCTTTGTTATGGGGTCCTTGATATGGCAATGGAATTTGTTCTTCTTGAAATATTTCATCATTGATGTAAATTTTTTTTTTTTTATTATGGGGGATGGATATTGGCTTGCTCGATCATCATGCTGTGTTAGATTGTATTTGGAAAGAAATAACATTCCAAAACCTCTTCTGGTTCATATTTGAGTTTCTATGGTGATAGAAGGCTTACATTTATTCCACTAATTCAAAACTTGGATGACAACTGGTCAAGAAAAGAAGGCGGACAATATTTTCTTTTTAATATGAAGGGAGAAGGCAAAAAGATGACAACTATAGATTGTATTCCAATGGTTTGTGGAATTTGCCGATGTTTTTCCTAAAGAATTGCCATGTTTACCTCCTCACAGGGAGATGGATTTTTCTAATAGGAATTATATATCCAGGTTATAGATTCGCAATATCAAAACTACCTTATAGGATGAGTTCAATAGGCCTTAAGGAAATTTGAACATTTCAGTTGCTCAGGACGTTGCAAAGTTAAGGGTTTTATTCAACCTTAGTACCTCACCTTTGGGGTGTCTTAGGTATTGTTGGTGTGAAGAAGAGAATTTGATGGGATCTTGCCGGCTTATTGTGTGGATTAGAGAAAAATTTTTGAACACGGAGTAATAGCTGTAAAACAAATATTCCCCGCTACCTCGGATTGTGATAACTTCCTTAGACCTGGTTATATTTGGGCTTGCTATTTTCACAAATTTATTTAATCATCTGGCGTTATCATCACGTTGAGGGATACGAGAATTTCAGATATTCCAAAGACTGTGCATTTTCTATACATAAGGTCATCGGGCAGTTTTATGGATTGCTTTGGTTTGTGATGCCTATTTGGTTAACAATGCTCTAGCTCCATTCATGGACATGATGAATTGTATTTATCGACCTTATTTTGGATCCTTCTTTGTGGTGGTATTTGTGGATGATATTTGATATATTCTAAGAGTAAGAAGAGCCACTCATATTCTTCATATGACACTTAAACACTTAGGAACCACCATGTATCATGTCCAAATTGGAGAAATGTGACTTTTGGTTGCATAAGAAAATTCATTTTTGGGGCATACATGGTTTTTCTTCAAAGGGCATTTAAGTGGATCAACAATAAGGGAAGCTATGACAAAATGTAGGAAATAGTAGCCCAAGAATGTTTTTTTGAAGTACGTAGTTTCTATGGATTAACTTGGGTATCTACAGGAAGGTTTTTGTTGAAAAACTTTTCTATATTTGCATGCCCATGATGACTAAGACTGACGCGCAAGGGAGTGAACTTTCGTTGAATCACAAGTGTGAAGAATTGTTTCGAGTAGGCTATTAAAAAAGGAGACTAAACAACTAACGCCTAGCTACATTAACTCTATTAGTTGCCACATATATACAGTTTTATTTGTGATAGCTATCGAGAATTGGCTTGGTGTGTTTTGATGCCAAAGAGGAAGAGTGGTTTGGCTTATTTGCTTTCTTATAGGCCATTGTAAGAAGCGTATGAGCAAAACATGTTACACCTGAGTACTAATGAGATTTTAATTAGCAATAATGATATATTTTAGTACTTTAACTTTAAGCTTGCTTAATTAGATGTTAAAACTAGTTTAGTCCTAATCATGTTAATTTATGAATTAAACTTGATTAAGTTAAGTGGGATAGTTAAATGATCTAAGCATGCTTATTAGGTCTTAGGGTCTAATAGGTTATGAAAGCTCTAAAAGGACCCAATGGGCCCAATTATTGGTTTTATTTTCTGGATAACGTTGAAGGACTAAAGTGCAAATTTGGAAATTTGAGTTAGTTTGGTAATGCCACCTCCTACTAGTGATTGGTGGCAGCCATGGGGCTGCCACCTCATGCTTGGGTGGCTTGTGGAGACCCCTTTATAAAGGGGCTGCAGCTCCGTTTTGCTACCATTTTAAAACCTGTTCTCCAGCAACTTGTGGTTAGAGAGAGAACTCTAGAGAGAGATAAGTGTGATTTGAGGTAAGCAAGCTTGTTTAATTTTGTAATTTTTCGTTTTATTTGTTTCTAGTGGTATGTTGAGAAGTATTAATTGTTGTGAAAATGCGTGCTAATGAAGTTGAGTATAATTAGCTATAAATCTGTTTTAGTCTAAAAATCACAATTTATTAAAGATTATAAGTATTATTTAAGGTATTTTATTAAGGGTAAGATCAGGCATTAATCTTTGTTTAATTTTGTTTTGGTTGTACATAAATAGATTTAGTAAACATGTGATGAATTGGTGTATTTGGACACTTGGATATTTGTTAATAGTTTAGGCTTTAAGAAAATGCAAAAGAATTAGGTTTGGTAGTTAATTAGGGAAATTTAATATGCCTTGTAAAACTATTGTTTAATTCAATTCATATTTGATTAAAACATGTAGGATATAGATTTAGAGAATGGTGAGAATTAAAAATTTGCAACAATAAATAAAACCTATAATTCATGTTTGTTTTTATTTTCAGTTCCTCGTAATATAAAGGCAAAAGATTCGCCTACTTAGAAGAAACACAAAAGAAGGAAGTCGTGTAAAGTTAATTTTTTTGTTATTTTTCTATGGTGTGATCTGATTTCTTTCCCTTGAATTATTTGTTGGAATTTTATGTTGTTTCTACTATTTCTTAATAATCTGTTTTGAAAGTGTTCGATTGCATCTCGGTATTACATTGAAATGTTTACCACGATGTTGCGAACGAGTTATGCGTTATGGAAGATTCGTTGGTTTTGTTAGTTGTCGTAATGGTTTTATGGTGTGATTGCATGCAAGAAGAATGGAATTATCAAACAGATCATATTCAGAGAATTTATTGGTGGCGAAGTGCTTATGTGTACTTAGCAGGCCTTATCATTGTTATATTGGTTTATGTGGGACCGGGTCCTGGGTGAGAATCCCTAAAGCCCTCGAGGAAGACACTCCATGGTGTGGTGTATGGGGTTGCGTCCTGCCCCTGCGGTTTTTAGTCCCTAAAGAACGGGGTTGGGTCCTGCCCTTGGGTTTGAGTCCAAAAGACACAGGGTTGGTCCTGCCCTTGGGGTATGAGTCCCAAAAAGACCACGCTGGGTTATGACTTGCCCTTGGTGATGTCCCCAAGAATAGTAAATTATTATATGATCAAGTATCTTGTGGAGCATTGATATTCTGCTGTGTACATTTGTTTGGGAAGTCAGTTCAATTTATCAGTTGTGAAAAGGAGGATGGCGGGAAAAGCAATGATGAAACCAACATATACACATGCGATACATTGGTTGACATGATTACACATTTGTTTAATGATTATGAAATGTTTATCTATGCATGTTTTATTAAGACGTTTGATTCAAGGTTCTTTAAGGGGTATACTAGAATGGGTATAAACCCTTCTTCCTACTGAGTTTGACTCACCCTTATCCCTTCCACCTCTAGATCAGTGTCAGAAGACCTATTTGCGGAAAGAATACTTGAGACATGCTTTACCTGTGATTGGATGCTGGTTTGCTCCATATTGAAAGTCTTTTGAAGGCCATGCCTTTGTATCATGACTAAACCTTTTTGTTGGCAATTATGTAAATGTAATATTTGCCCAGATACATCTGTGTTAGTATGGGGCTACGCCGTAGTAAACAATGGGTGTTTGGTATATGTAAATTAATGCTGTACTGTTTCTCTTTGTGAAACAAAACACATTTTGTTAAATCTAATAGTCACCATATGTTTAATACAGGATGTTCTCTCATAACAGGTTTTCCATATTCCCTTTTTGAACAAATTCAATAGTAGGAACTCAACATTTTAATTTTTAGAGCCACTCTGTACTTAATTGAGTTATCAATTGTATTAGTGAGATATGAAGATAATAATAATAATAAATATAAAATTGGGGATGTGACAGCTCTTGTATCAGACGGCAAAGGGATTAGGATCCTATTGTTGTGATCAGATAGGTGGGAGCCCAATAGGTTCACTGGGAGTCATTATATTGTGAACTTGTTTATTGTGTTTATGATATATTGATATAAGGTTGATAGGGTTAATAGGATGGAGTTAGGTTGTGTTTTTTGTTTTTTGTGATGACATTCTTTGCTTGTATTGAATATTCTAGCTAAAAATTATGATCATGATGCCTGTGTGAGTGCTTGCATTGAGAATTCCATTACTTATGATAGTGGTGTGTTACTGATGTTTGT
>JBAPGN010001579.1:0-24760 GCA_037355405.1 Vitis amurensis | reverse complement strand
TCAAAAAAAAGTATGCAAAACTTGTTTTAAAGAGTACATCTTGTATTAAACTTTGTGACTATTAGTTAACAAAATATGTTTTGTTTCACAAAAGAAACTTGTACTACATTAATTTACGTATACCAAAACCCCATTATTCACTACGGGTAGCCCATACTACAAGTGTACCTGGCAAGGTCTCAAAAGACTTTGAATGTGGGCAAACAACATCCAATCATAGTAAAGCATTGCTCAAGCATTATTTCCTACATAGTTCTTCTTACTTGCATCTGGAGGTGGGAGGGATAGGATGACTTCACAACTCAATAGGAAAGTTTATAACCATCTTAAGCATACCCTTTAAAAACCTTGAATTAAACGTTTAATAGCATGCATGATAAACATTTTATAACCATTAACTGATAAATTGATAACTCCTCCATAAGATACCCGATCAATATAATACTGACTATTCTGGGACCTCACCCAAGGGCAAGTCATACCCTGTGTCTTTTGCAACTCATACCCAAGGGCAGGACCAACCCCATGTCATTAGGGACTAAAACCCAAGGGACAAGACCAACCCCATACACCCACATCGAATTGTCTTCCTCGAGGGCTTTAGGGACTTTTGGCCAAGGACCCACGGTCCCACATAAATAATATATCATAATATAATGCTTGTAGCATCGCATAAGTACTTCCCACCAATCAATTCTCTGAATATCATCTATGATTATTCCATATCCTTTTGTCAATGCAACCACACCATGAACCATTTCCACAACACTGAACCATGAATCTTCATACAAATATGCGTTCTAATTTCCATGTAACATTTCAACACAATAAATCAGATGCACCCTTGGATAGTATAACATTCCCTACCTTACACCGGTTTCCTTTTTGTGTTTCTTCTATTACAAGGAACTGAAATGAAACAACATAATTTAGGTTTTCCTAACCATTAAAATTTATTCTCTTAAATCTTATGAAATTTTCCTTTCTTACTAATTTTTAACAACTTATTGTTATTTTTTTTTTAAATTCACATATTCCCATATTAATCCAAACAATAATTCTTTTGATTTTCTTAAAGCCTATCCTATTAACAAATCCCAAGTGTCCAAATAACCTAATAAATCACATGTTTACTAATCTATTTTTCAATCAACAAAATTAAAAAAAGATTCATGCCGATCTTACCATTAATAAAATACTTAAGCTAAAATACTTTAAATTTTAATTAGTTGTGATTTTTTTTAACTAAAACGTGGTTATAGCTAATTACACTAAACTTTTACACAAATTTTACCGTTAATTCTTTTCAGCATACCTTTAGGAACCAAAATAAACAACTTGCTTACCTCAAATCTACAATTTCTCTCTCTAACCCAAGTTGGTGTAGGTGAACTGGTGCAAAACGAGTTGTAACCCCTTTTAAAGGGGTCTCTAAGTAGCCTAGCACGAGGTGGCCTGTAGGAGCTGGCATTCCACAAACTCCAATTTCCCAATTTTGCACTTTAGTCCTTCAAGTTATCATAAATAAAACCCATAATTGCCAATTAGTCCTTTAGGTTTTCATAACCCTAATCAGCCCCTAAGAACCTAATAAGCATGCTTAAGTCATTAACCAATCCCACTTAACCTTAATCAAAATTTAATTCATAATTAAACAAGATTAGCACTAAACTAGTTTTAACATCTAATTAATCATGCTTAAAGTTATGTACTAAGATAATCACTATTGCCTATTTAATTCATTGGTACTAGTTGTTACAACTTTAGACAAGGGAAGCTTGGACAGAAGCTAGAGCAAGGACAACAAGGGAGATTTTATGCATTGGGGTCACAAAATGCAGAGTCAAATGCCTTAGTGGAAGGTATGATCTTATGTTTTAGCACTTGGGCACATGTTTTATTTGATCTTTGAGCTACCCACTCTTTTATTTCTGCATCATGTGCCTCCATGCGAGACATAGAATTTGTTCCCCTTCATTATTCATTATGTGTTGAGACTCCTATGGGTGGTAAGGTGGAAACCGAGTGGGTGTGTAATGCTTGTGTACTTTATATTGGGGATCTTGAAGTTAGAATATATTTGGTTCTTCTTGATATTTCATCCTTTGATGTAATTGTGGGGATGGATTGGCTAGACTGGCATCATGCTGTATTAGATTGTTATTTGAAGAAAGTAACATTCCAAATCTCTTCTGGTTCATATTTAAGTTTCTATGGCGACAAAAGGCTTACATTTATTCCATTAATTCGAAACCTAGATGACAAGTGGTCAAGAAAGGATGGTTTACACTATTTTCTTTTTAATATGTTGGGAGAAGGCAAAAAAAGATAACTATAGATCGCATTCTAATGTTTTGTGAATTTGCTGATGCTTTTCCAAAAGAATTGCCATGTTTACCTCCTCATAGAGAGATGGATTTTTGTAATACCTAGTACTAATGAATTAAATAGGCAATGATGATTATCTTACTACTTAACTTTAAAAATGCTTAATTAGATGTTAAAACTAGTTTAGTGCTGATCCTGTTTAATTATGAATTAAACTTTGATTCAGTTTAAGTGGGATAAGTTAATGACTTAAGCATGCTTATTAGGTTCTTAGGGGCTGATTAGGGTTATGAAAGCCTAAAGGACTAATGGGCAATTATGGGTTTTATTTTTATAACAAAAAGGACTAAAGTGCAAAATTGGGAAATTGGAGTTAGTGGAATGCCACCTCTTACTTGGGTGGATTGGTGGCAGCCATGTGGGCTGCCACCTCGTGCTTGGCTGCATGGAGATCCCTTTATAAGGGGGCTACAACTCGTTTTCCACCATTTCACCTACAGCAACTTGGGTTAGAGAAAGAATCTAGAGAGAGAAAGTGTAGATTTGAGGTAAGCAAGTTGTTTAATTTTGTAATTTTTGTTTATTTTGGTTCCTAATGGTATGTTGAAACAAATATACGGTAAAATTTGTGTAAAAGTTGAGTGTAATTAGCTATAAACCCTTTTTAATTAAAAATCACAATTAATTAAGGATTAAAGTATTATAACTTAAGTATTTTATTAGTAGATAAGCATAAATATTCGTTTAATTTAGTTTGATTGAAAAATAGATTAGTAAACATGTGATTAATTAGGTTATTTGGACACTTGGGATTTGTTAATGGGTTAGGCTTTAAGAAAATCAAAACAATTAATGTTTGGTAATTAATTAGGGAAATTAATATTCATTGTAAATATTGTTTAATTCAATTCAAATTTGATTTGAAAACCTGTAGGTATATAGATTAGAGAATGTGAGAATTAAAAATTAGCAACAATAAACTGTATAAATTTTCATGGTTAGGAAACCTAAATTATGTTGTTTCATTTCAGTTCCTATAGGCAAAGAAACACAAAAAGGAAGTTGGTGTAAGGTAGGGAATTTTATACTATCCCATAGTGTATCTGATTTCATTCTTTGAAACATTTATTGGAAATTTCATGTCATTTCTATGATTTCATTAAATGTTTTAATGTGTCATTGCTTAAGGAGAATCAACAAGCATTCAAGGATCCATTGCATGTTCCAGTTGGGCCTATTACCAAAGCAAGATCTAAGAAGATCAAAGAAGCACTTAATGGGCTAATTCAAGAGATTTGGGCTGATTCTAACGCAGGACATTCCAAGTTTGGCCCAAAGGAAGATGAAGGTGTAATAAATTTAATCCAATATTGAGGGTTAATTTGGCTTGATTGGGCGTGATTTATGGCATGGATTAATGACTGATTGACTTTCCAGCTTCATGTAAGTTATTTCCTATTCTAGAGCTTCTAAATTCAGGCCAAATCTACCTTAATTTTAGGCTTTTATTATTTAGAATGTTTTTTTTTTAACTATTTTCCTATTTTGGATCTGCTAATTTCAGACCAAATCAACCTTTATTTAGGATTTTAATATTTAGTACCTTTTTTAGTTTAGGGTTTTAATATTTAGTAAGTTTTTTCATGACATATAAATAGCACGCACTCATTGTAATAGGGGAATATTTTTTTATTGAATAAAAAAAATGTGAGGCTTTGCTCTTCTTTTGGTTCTTCAAAAACTGTGAACTTATCAGTGGTTCTTCCTTGTGGCGTTCAAACTTTATACCTTTGGTTTGTGATTCCATTGTAATCATTGGGTTAAGGTCTGTTACTTATACTTTTAGTTCGCATTTCACTTATAAACGTTGGGTCAGGTTCTATCAAAAATCTATATTTTAGCTTTCTTGGGCAATTATTCCAATACTGTTTGTTGGGTCTCAAATCGTGTCGATTGAGGTTCGCATCATTTGGTATCAGAGCACAGGTTCTAAAATCAGTTTTCTATCCCTTTATCTTTTGTTTCCTGTTATCATCCTATCTTGTTCCTTTTGTGTTCTTTATTCCTCGTTCTTATTTTTTTGACGTGCACTAGGTTAAAATCATGCACCAAGCTCCAAAGAGAAAAAGGAAAAGAAAAGAAAAGAAAAACTTTAGAAAAAAGAAATAGAAAAGAAAAATATTGAGTATAGTTTCAATTCTTTCAAATCAAAATATTATTTTCTTTTGTCCTCTTCCTTTGATTTAGTGTTTCTGTCATATTTTCTTATCATTGGTATTAGTTTAGATACTACAAGATGAATTTCTTGATCAAGTTTATTAGTTTAAGCAGAACTAAAAAGGGGAAGCTACGAGTGGAAAAAGGCAAGAGAGTAAGACTAATATCGGGAAAAAGCCAATTTAAGAGTGAAACATGAGTGTGAGTGCAAACACGTGAGGGAGTGTTGTGAGGAATTATTTCTAACATTTTTCTTGTAGTTTAAAAAATATGTCTTCCAGGGGCGAAACATCAAATAAGGAAGGAGGAGAGAAGTCATCCCTCATGTTGCAGGCTATGCAACAACAGTTTGAACGCATGAACATGGTGTTTAATGATATTCGGGATCGGATGGGTAGGCAAGACACTGTTATCGCTTATTTGTGAGAGGAGCGTACCCAAAGAGCCCCTAATGCTAGAAGGCAAGGAAGGCGTGCACGCATAGATGATTCTGATGACTACCATGAGGAGGAGTTTGAAGATGAAGTGGATCGAGCTTCATTGAACCATGAGGGCAAGTTTGCGCCAAGGGGCGAAAGGCATGGTAGAGGTTTCTGAAGAGCTCCAAGATGGCAAGATGGGACTGATAGAAGCCTAGGAAAAATCAAAATGAAGATACCATCATTCCAAGGGAAAAATGATTCAGAAGTGTACTTGGAGTGGGAGAAGAAGGTGGAGTTCATCTTTGAGTGCCATAACTACTCCGAGGAGAAAAAGGTAAAACTAACTATGATTGAGTTTACTAACTATGCTATTATATGGTGGGATCAACTTGTGATGAATAGAAGAAGAAATTATGAGAGGCCTATTGAGACATGGGAGGAAATGAAAGCCACCATGAGGAGGCGGTTTGTCCCTAGTCACTACTATAGGGACTTGTATCAAAAATTACAGAGCCTTACTCAAGGCTATAGGAGCGTGGATGACTATCACAAGGAGATGGAGATTTCCATGATTCGGGCTAATATAGAGGAGGATAGAGAAGCTATTATGGCAATGTTTCTGAATGGGTTGAATCGGGACATTGCCAACGTGGTGGAGTTACAACACTATGTGGAGTTGGAGGACATGGTGCACATGGCAATAAAGGTGGAACAACAGCTTAAAAGGAAAGGGACTCGGTCATTTCAAAATCCCGGCTCCTCTGCTTCATGGAGGCCAAATGGGAGGAAAGATGAAGGGGTTGTTTTCAAGTCCAAAACCGAACCACCAAAAAGGAGAGATGAAGCTCCCAATGTCAACAAAGGTAAAAATGAATCCCAAACTTGTAGTCGTGATATTAAATGTTTTCGTTGTTTGGGAGTAGGTTATATAGCTTCACAATGCCCAAATAAGAGGACCATGATCGCATGTGTTGATGGAGAGGTGGAAACTGAAAGTGAGGAAGATGATGACCAGATGCCATGCCATCATTGGAGGATGCTTGTGACGATAATGTGGAGTATCCAGTGGAGGGTGAGTCACTTGTGGCTAGGCGTGTTTTAAGTGCCCAAGTTAAAGAGGATGACATGGAACAAAAAATGGAGAATATTTTTCATACTAGATGCCACATCAACAATAAGGTATGTAGTATGATCATTGATTGGGGGGGGGGGGGGGGGGGGGAGTTGTACCAATGTGGCTAGCACTACTTTAGTTGAAAATTTGAATTTAACTACCTTGAAACACCTTAGACCATATAAGTTGCAGTGGTTGAATGATTGTGGAGAGGTTAAGGTAAATAAGCAAGTGCTGGTTTCTTTTTCAATTGGGAGGTACAAGGATGAAGTACTTTGTGATATTGTTCCAATCCATGCGGGTCACATTCTATTAGGTAGGCCTTGGCAGTTTG
This sequence comes from Vitis amurensis, assembly GCA_037355405.1. Lineage (NCBI taxonomy): Eukaryota > Viridiplantae > Streptophyta > Magnoliopsida > Vitales > Vitaceae > Vitis > Vitis amurensis. The sequence goes on along the minus strand of JBAPGN010001579.1, from coordinate 18,345 downwards.
ACAGAAAGGTCAATCATGACGGGTTCAAGAATAGGTATTCTTTTGCAAAAGACAATAAAACCATTACTCTTGTACCGTTGACTCCACGACAAGTATATGAAGATCAAATGAAATTGAAAAGAGAGAATGACTTGCAAAAAAATTGTGACACTAAGAGTTCAAAAAAAGATGATGAGAAAGAGAGTGAACAAAAAAAAGAGTGAAAAAAATGAGAGAAAAAAAAAAACAAGGGAGTTTTTATGCTAAGGCGAGTGATGTCAAGAATGCTTTTTATACAAACCAGCCTATATTTGTACTCTTGTACAAAGAGGTATGTTTTAACATTAACGAACTTGACGAATCTTTGCCTAGTGTTGTTGTTTCTTTGTTGTAGGAATATGAGGATGTGTTTCCTAACGATGTGCCTAGTGGATTGCCACCTATTAGAGGAATAGAGCATCAAATTGATTTTGTGCCAGGTGCAACAATTCCTAACCGACCAGCCTATAGGAGTAATCCGGAGGAGACAAAGGAACTTCAAAGGCAAGTTGAGGAGTTGCTAACCAAAGGACATGTGAGAGAGAGCTTAAGTCCATGCGCGGTGCCTGTGTTGCTTGTGCCTAAGAAGGATGGAACTTGGAGGATGTGTGTTCATTGCAGGGCTATCAACAACATTACGGTAAAGTATAGACATCCCATTCCTAGGCTAGATGACATGTTGGATGAATTGCATGGATCATGTGTTTTCACAAAAATTGATTTGAAAAGTGGGTATCATCAAATTAGGATGAAAGAGGGTGATGAATGGAAAATTGCCTTTAAAACTAAATAGGGATTGTATGAGTGGTTGGTAATGCCTTTTGGTCTAACTAATGCACCAAAATTTCAATGACTTGCTTACTAGCCATCTCAATGACAATTTCAACAGATGAACTCATGAATCCAAGGAAGGCAACCTCAAAGGGAAGGAAACTTTTGTCACACCTTGGTTTTTGTTATTCTTCAAACTAAACAATTGATACTCAAATAAAGTATAATTGCTCTCAAAAATTTAAATGTTGAGTTCCTCCTTGATTTTGTGCAAAAAGAGGATACGCAAAACTTGTTATAAAGAGTACATCCTGTATTTTGGGACCTCACCCAAGGGCAAGTCATACCCCGTGTCTTTTGCGACTCATACCCAAGGGCAAGACCAACCCCATGTCATTAGGGAGTATAACCCAAGAACAAGACTAATCCCATACACCCACATGGGAGTGTCTTCCTCGAGGGCATTAGGAACTTTTGGCCAAGGACCCACGGTCCCACATAAATAATATATCATAATATAATGCTTGTAGCATCACATAAATACTTTCCATCAATCAATTCTCTGAATATCATCTATGATTATTCCATATCCTTTTGCCAATGCAACCACACCATGAACCATTTTCACAACACTGAACCATGAATCTTCATACAAATATGCATTCCAATTTCAATGTAACATTTCAGCATAATAAACTGAGATGCAATGACACATTAAAACATTTTATGAAATCATAGAAGTGGCATGAAATTTGATACACCCTTGGATAGTATAACATTCCCTACCTTACACCGGTTTCCTTTTTGTTTTTCTTCTATATAGGCGATCTTCTATTACGAGAAATTGAAATGAAACAACATAATTTAGGTTTTCCTAACCATTAAAATTTATTCTCTTAAATCTTATGAAATTTTCCTTTCTTACTAATTTTTAACAACTTATTGTTTTTTTTTTTTAAATTCTCATATTCCCCAATTAATTACCAAACAATAATTCTTTTGATTTTCTTAAAGCCTAACCTATTAACAAATCCCAAGTGTCCAAATAACCTAATTAATCACATATTTACTAATCTATTTTTCAATCAAACAAAATTAAACAAAGATTCATTTTGATCTTACCATTAATAAAATACTTAAGCTAAAATACTTTAAACTTTAATTAATTGCGATTTTTTTTTAACTAAAACGTGGTTATATCTAATTACACTAAACTTTTACACAAATTTTACCGTTAATTCTTTTCAGCATACCATTAGGAACCAAAATAAAAAAATTATAAAAATAAACAACTTGCTTACCTTAAATCTATAATTTCTCTCTCTAGATCCTCTCTCTAACCCAAGTTGCTGTAGGTGAACTGGTGCAAAACGAGTTGTAGCCCCTTTTAAAGGGGTCTCCAAGTAGCCAAGTGTGGACCCGCATTTTTCACGTGCGTCCCCACTCGATCGGCGAGACTCGCTTTTTATTTATTTGTGAAAAATTGATTTTTGAAAAAAGTTGGAGTCGCCACTTATTTTATTTTATTTTTGAAGGGAAAATAAAACAAGAAATAAAACCCTAAAAATGACTCCATAATTTTTGGAAAAGCGTGTCTTTGAAAACCCAAGTCTTGGTCCGGGGATCAGGTTACTTATTGGGAAGGTACCTCTAAGAGGTAGCACCCCTCTAAGCCCTAAAAAGGTCTCTACTAATTAAGTTAAGGGGAATATGGCAATTAATCGGTTAATTATGGATACCTAAGTAGGCTAGGTGATTTCAAAAGATTTGCATGCTAAACAAGATCAAATTGCCATAAAAGAAAGGTTAGGATGCGTATCCGGACCGCTTCTCAAGCGCTATCATAAAACATCAAAGTTAGTATAGAAGTATAACACACAACATGTATTTAATCATAGTGAATCAAGCATACATCTAAACACCTAACGATTATCAAACATATGCATACTTCACAGTGACATGATTGTTTACAAGATTTAGAAAGTAGGTGAAAGGGGGGCGTACCTGGATAGCATAGATAACTTACAATGCGCTTCCATAAGACATGAGGGATTAGATAATAATAAAACAAAGAAACCCTATCATACTTGTTATCTAATTAGCATAACAAAAATTATCAAAGTATATGAAAACATTAATTATCACACACATCTTGTATACAATTCCTAAAAAAAAATAGACATAATTTCAACAAGTGACAAAGGTGGCAACAAAAATAATTTTTGAAAAGATTTTCTTATGTAGGGGTTTCACCAATCCCCAAATTAATATACACAAATTTAGCCAAGAATTATCCCATTATTTGGGACCACAAGCTTTAATTCGTGTTTTTGTTCAAAACCAAACTTTTTGTTAGAAACCGAGAAGGATGCAAACCGAACAAAATATGGTTGCATATTATTTTTTTTTTAAAAAAAAAAAAGATTTTGATCCTGAGGACCCTAAATGAGTTTTTGAAATAGATTTTTAAAATGATTTTTTTGAGAAAAGTATTTTATTTTAAAATAAAAGGGACTAATTTGGAAAAAAATAAAATATAAGAAATAAAATACCAAACAAAACAAAAATGAAACCTCAAAGTAAAATTTTTTTAGTAATTAACAAAAATGATAATGGCGATGGTAGAGGCCAATCTTCATGATTTTCCAATGGCCTCTAAAAGTCAAATTTAATAAATATTCACCAAAGCAACAAACCAAACGACTTTAGATCAAATAAAACTAACGAAATATTAATCGGGAATTTATAAGGATCAATCAAACACATAAATTGAGATAAACAATCAAGAACTAATTTAAAATCAACCAAACACCTAAACATGTAATTATAATAATGTGAATATAGTAACACAAGGACATAGAATTCTAAAACATATTAACTGATCAAAAACTAGAATCATCAATTTTAGAACGTGAGCAAAATAACATAAGATTAGTTAAACTAATTAACCTATTAGAAAAAAAAAGCATGAACTAAATATTGATAAACCAAGAATGAAGATTAGTATACTCAAAACATGAATAATACGACTTAGGGTTAATTAAATTAGTTGTCTAAAACTTTGGAAAACATACAAACTAAAAGTGGATCAACCAAGAATTAACCAAATATTTCTTAAACTAATCAACTTAAATCCTAAAAAGGATGAATCAGAAAAATGATTTACAATTTTTTTTTTAAAAAAAAACATAAATTTAATTAGATGGGATCAAATAGACTAATGGGCTAAAATTCTAAAATACCTAAACTAAATAAGATGAACCAAAACATGATCAAAATAAACTTAAAAACATAAACTTTATTACATAGGATCAATTAGAATAATAGACTAAAAATTATAAAACACTTGAACTAAATAAAAAGCTGACTCATAAAAAAAAAAACTGACTTTTAAAATTAAATCTATTAAAACCGATCTAAGCAAAATTCTAACTTTTCGAACTAAGCAAGGAATCAAATCCAAACTACACAAAGATTCTAATTTTTCAATGTAATATAATGAATCAAGATTAAAATAAAACAAAAAATTCTCACCTTTTAAACCAAAGTAATGAATCAAAACTAAGCAAACAAAAATTTACTTTTCAATCTAATATAAAAAAAAATCAAAACTAGATTAAACAAAATTAAAACATTTCAAAATAACGCAAGGAATAAAAAATAAATTAAATAAAATTTTAACCTTTCAATCTAGTTCAATGAATAAAAAATTGAATCAAACAAAAAATTCTAATTTTTCGAGACAAACATAATGAATTAAAATTAAACTAAACAAAACCTAACTTTTGAAACCAAGACAATGAATCAAAATCAAACTAACTACATTCTAACTTTTTCATCCGATTAAAAATAAATCAAAATTAATACATAAAAGCTCTAACTTTCAATCCAATAAAAAATTAAAACTAAAATCCTTAGAAATTCTAACTTACCTTCTCTAGAATTCCTCTATGGTGGTGCGGCTGCTGCTCTCTTCACTTACAGGCCTCTCTTTGTTCCCCCCAAAATAATATCTCTCCGTGTGTCCCTAAAAAAATCCCTCAAAAAAAATCATATCTCTCCGTGTGGATCTCTCTACAAAAAAAATCCTCCTTTGCTTCCCAAAAAATCCCCCCTGCTTCCTTTTTCCTCTTATTTATATGGCAACCTTACCTTTTAAATTACGCATGTGATGGTCTCTTCAATATGGAAAGCATGACTGCCAATATGGAATCATGATTTTGTCCCCCGAAAAGAAGAAAAAAATATCCCATGCAACTTGGATATTTCCTCATTAAAAATTCAGTTTTCCATAAATTCTCCAATACATACCCATAAAGCATTTTGTTCCAAGAATACCGATTTCTCCATCTCCTTGCCGACAACCCAGCTTTGTATGGAATATTTTGTTTCTTTTTTTAATGCATTTGGACATATGAAAGTGCATACATGGTGACTCACTTGGAGATTCCCTCAAGATGCCGCTTTGTACTCCTTGGTAAGTAATCAAATCCTTACCTTACCATGTTGACTTTTCTTTCTATATAAAAAAACCAAAAAAGAATATCCTCACAGCCCACTCTATGCATATTGCACTAATAGTGGACTGCATGTCCACTTCTCCTCATGCGTGGATTGTGTATCATCCTTGGCAGCGTCAATCCCATGGTTTTATTCCCAATACGCTTCTACAATCCCAAGAGCATCATGTTGCATGTCCACTGCAACAGTACCAAGCCTTGTGAAGACAACCTCCACAAGGGGGAGTATACACATCTTATAAGGCACATAAGAGCCTAGCTGGGCCAGTATAACGGCAAGACAGGTGGCATACAGAAGGGTGATTTTCCATCCATATTTGGTCTAGTCAACAACAAAGTGCGTGGATGATTGCCATCTGTATCCTCACCAAGGTGTATGTCATTTGAGGCAGGCAGTCCTCCATTCTCCCCAATAGCAAATGGATGCCATAGACCTTTGATTTTAAGTAGAGGTCCTCTAGTCTCTCCAGACAAAGTTGTCGGTTCTGAATGAGGCAAAATAACAGGTCTAGACATAGCCCCACATGAAAAGTTTGCAATGGCTGCAAAAGACCTTAGTACATCGATGTGGTTAATAGCATGAATGATTCGAAGCGATTGAGTAGTTTTTTCAATAAATAACTCAATCAGAATAGAGAGTACTTCGGCATCTGAATCTGTTACATCATGATTTTCATAATTGGGGAAGTCACTATCTATTGCTGCTTCGAACCGAGTAAGGAGTTTATCAACCCCATTACTACCACTTAACATTGGAAGTTTTAAGACTTCACATAATGATGACATTATGTGCCCTTCCTTCTGTAGCCGCACTAGCAAGTCTATTGCAACGCGTAAACCTGTCCGAGTAACCTTTCCAAGTCTAGAAGCTTGCGAAGACATTGAGCAATGAACGACATAGTTTCTGTACTGGTCTTAAGATGCTCCACTACCTATTATTGATTTCCTGAACATCTTTCAGTGGATGACAGATCCAGTTTCGCAAAAGCCACTTACTAGATGATGTTACACAGTTATCAAGATATTTGTATAGAGTACCTGATAAGCCACCATCAGCATTATTACTGAAAATCTCAAGATTGACTAGTGTTTGTCCATTCATCCGGAGGCAACTGCTATAGGCTTGGTATGGTAAAATATCTCCATTACGTAAAGTATCATCTAACTTCAACTTTTGAAGCATCCACAAAATCAGTGCACAGCGGAAGAGGAGTCAACTTCAAAGCAGTGAAGCCTGTGTTGTAGAAAAATAAAAAATCCCCTCTAAACTCTAGAATCCAAGAAACCAAGATTAGAGGCACCGCCATAAAGAACGAACTCTTCACCGTAAGAACCAACGAAAATTGACGAGCGAAGCCAGCGTAGAGAGCGTAGATCCGAGAACAGGCAGAGACGCTGATTTGGAATGGCGAAAAGGAGACTAGAAAAGGATCGTCATGAAGGTGTGATCTCCTGCTGGTGGTGATTGCTTTCCAAAGAGCCAATGCCTGGGGATAATTCATCCCACGATCCTCTTGTACTCCCCAAAAATAGTGTCCCTCATGCAAAACAAAATAAGATAAAATTAAAAATTGAAGGAAAAGAGAAGAAACTAATGAAAGTCATGAAATTGGTAACAAAATGAAATATGATTAAAAGAAAATGAAAGAGAAAATGAGATATCAGATTGTACAATTCCATCATTCAATAAGGGGGTTGTATGCACATTTTGAAGTTTAAACAATTCAAGTAATTTCCTATTAGATAAGTGAATACAAAAATAGTAATAATAATAATAATGATAATGATAATAATAAAAAAGTAAAGATTAAAAATGAAAATAAATATAATTATCGAATGCATGCAATAATGATGAAGAGATTACTTAAAAAGTTAAGCCCCAATGAAGTGTCTAAGTGGGCTTGAGGTGAATGTGTGCAAGCTGGAAGCTAATCTAGAAATGAATGAAAAGCCTAATTCTAAATTAGGGCTGCCAAAGGTCACAATAAAGGGTCAGATAATCCCTCAACCAAAGTCTCCGAGATGGCTCAAGAAAGGTAAATAGCGTGAGTAGATATGGGCCACCGAGGAACTATTTTGAAGCACTGAAAACAAACTTAAAGTCATGTGCTAAAGGGACAAAATTGAGGGTCTACACCAAGCACGAGGTGGCTTGTAGGAGTTGGCATTCCACTAACTCCAATTTCCCAATTTTGCACTTTAGTCCTTCAAGTTATAAAAAATAAAACCCATAATTGCCAATTAGTCCTTTAGGTTTTCATAACCCTAATCAGCCCCTAAGAACCTAATAAGCATGCTTAAGTCATTAACCAATCCCACCTAACCTTAATCAAAGTTTAATTCATAATTAAACAAGATTAGCACTAAACTAGTTTTAACATCTAATTAATCATGCTTAAAGTTACATACTAAGATAATCATTATTGCCTATTTAATTCATTGGTACTAGTTACAACTTTAGACAAGGGAAGCCTGGACAGAGCCAGAGCAAGGACAACAAGGGAGATTTTATGCATTGGGGTCACAAAATGCAGAGTCAAATGCCTTAGTGGAAGGTATGATCTTATGTTTTAGCACTTGTGCACATGTTTTATTTGATCTTTTAGCTACTCACTCTTTTATTTCTGCGTCATGTGCCTCCATGTCAGACATAGAATTTGTTCCCCTTTATTATTCATTATGTGTTGAGACTCCTATGGGTGGTAAGGTGGAAACCGAGTGGGTGTGTAATGCTTGTGTACTTTATAATGGGGATCTTGAAGTTACAATATATCTGGTTCTTCTTGATATTTCATCCTTTGATGTAATTGTGGGGATGGATTGGCAAGACTGGCAATAAGCTGTATTAGATTGTTATTTGAAGAAAGTAACATTCCAAATCTCTTCGGGTTCATATTTAAGTTTCTATGGTGACAAAAGGCTTACATTTATTCCATTAATTCGAAACCTAGATGACAAGTGGTCAAGAAAGGATGGTTTACACTATTTTCTTTTTAATATGTTGGGAGAAGGCAAAAAAAAAAAAGATAACTATAGATTGCATTCCAATGTTTTGTGAATTTGTTGATGCTTTTCCAAAATAATTGCCATGTTTACCTCCTCACAGAGAGATGGATTTTTGTAATACCTAGTGCTAATGAATTAAATAGGAAGTAATGATTATCTTAATACTTAACTTTAAGAATGCTTAATTAGATGTTAAAACTAGTTTAGTGTTGATCTTGTTTAATTATGAATTAAACTTTGATTAAATTTAAGTGGGATTAGTTAATGACTTAAGCATGCTTATTAAGTTCTTAGGGGCTGATTAGGGTTATGAAAACCTAAAGGACTAATGGGCAATTATGGGTTTTATTTTTTATAACAAAAAGGACTAAAGTGCAAAATTGGGAAATTGGAGTTAGTGGAATGCCACCTCTTACTTGGGTGGATTGGTGGCAGCCATGTTGGCTGCCACCTCATGCTTGGCTGCATCGAGATCCCTTTATAAGGGGGCTACACCTCGTTTTCCACCATTTCACCTACAGCAACTTGGGTTAGAGAAAGAATCTGGAGAGAGAAAGTGTAGATTTGAGGTAAGCAAGTTGTTTAATTTTGTAATTTTCGTTTATTTTGGTTCCTAATGGTATGTTGAAACAAATATACGGTAAAATTTGTGTAAAAGTTGAGTGTAATTAGCTATAAACCCTTTTTAATTAAAAATCACAATTAATTAAGGATTAAAGTATTATAACTTAAGTATTTTATTAGTAGATAAGCATAAATCTTCGTTTAATTTAGTTTGATTGAAAAATAGATTAGTAAACATGTGATTAATTAGGTTATTTGGACACTTGGGATTTGTTAATGGGTTAGGCTTTAATAAAATCCAAACAATTAGTGTTTGCTAATTAATTAGGGAAATTAATATGCATTGTAAATATTGTTTAATTCAATTCAAATTTGATTTGAAAACCTGTAGGTATATAGATTAGAGAATGTGAGAATTAAAAATTAGCAACAATAAACTGTATAAATTTTCATGGTTAGGAAACCTAAATTATATTATTTCATTTCAGTTCCTCGGAATAGGCAAAGATTGCCTACTTAGAAGAAACACAAAAAGGAAGTTGGTGTAAGGTAGGGAATTTTATGCTATCCCATAGTGTATCTGATTTCTTCCTTGAAACATTTATTGGAAATTTCATGTCATTTCTATGATTTCATTGAACTTTTTAATGTGTCATTGCTTCTCGGTTTATTGTGTTGAAATGTTACATTGAGATTGGAACGCATATTGGTGTGGAGATTCATGGTTCTATGTTGTGGAAATGGTCTATGGTATGGTTGCATAGAAAGAAGGATATGGAATAATCACATATGATATTAAGAGAATTGGTTGGTGGGAAGTGTCTATGTGGTGCTACATGCATTATCTTTTGATATATTGTTTATGCGGGACCGTGGTTCCTTGGGTGAAAGTCCCTAAACCCCTCAAGGAAGACAATCCAATGTGGGTATATGGGGTTGGTCCTGCCCCTGGGTTTTAGTTTGAAGAATAACAAAAAAACCGAGGTGTGACAGCTTGGTATCAGAACATAAGGGATTAGATCCCTATTGTGGACAATAGGTGGGGAGCCCAACAGGTGCACTGGAGTCATTATTATTGTGACTTTGTTTTATTGTGTATGATATATTGATATTAAGTGAAAGGTTAAATGATGACTATTAGGTTTGTGTTTTTGTTGTGTTGATGACATTCATTGTTGTAGTAGTGTGAATATGCCTAGCTATGATAATTGTGATCATGTTGCCTGTTTGAATTCTTGATCATTGAGAATCCATTACTATGCCTGTTAGTTGTTTGATTGTATTGTTTAAGGATGCTTGATATAATGAATAGCCCTTATAAGGTGATGTGTTGATAATCTAATCCTTATATACCTCTCTAAGACAAAATGCGTAGAGCAAGGAACAAACTAACCACAAAGCCCAGATGAACAACTAGATCATCTCCAATATCTCATAGCAATGTAACTGAGGGAAAAGCTACAATATATCCAGTTGTTGGTTCAGAATTTCATAATTGAGCCTAATTGGGGAATTTAAAGCACTGACTCCTCCAATCTTTCGGGGTGGGCCTAATTTTCTTGAAGTTGAGAATTGGATGAAAGAAATAAAGAAAATACTGGATGTAATGGCAATGCTTGAGGAAAGGAGAGTTTCTTTAGCTTCCTTCATGTTGAGGGATCAAGCAGACAACTAGTGGGATATGATCAAGACCACTCAGGATGTAACTCAAATGGTTTGGATGCGATTTCAGGAGTTGCTTTATCTAATTACTTTCCAGAGACCGTTAGAAGACAAAAAAGAGCTGAATTTATACACTTGGTTAAAAGGAACATGACAGTGACTGAATATGTTGCAAAGTTTACACAACTATCTAGATATGCTTTGAATGTGGTGGCAAATGAACAAATACGAGTTCAACAATTCCAAGAGGGGTTGAGATTGAACATTAGAGCACAGGTCGCTCTCTTCATGCTCCGTACTTATAGTGAGGTTGTGGCAAGGGCTCTTGTTATAGAAAGGGAAATGGAGGAAGCTCAAAAGGTGAGAAGCAAAAATTCTAGGTTTCGTGGTTCACAAAAATGGGAACGAGATTTTAAGCGCCAGAAAGTGACTCATCCCCAACAACAACCTAGAAAACAAGAGCGGTATAGTGGGACTACAGATTGGGCTAAGGGACCAAGGAGATGTTATGAATGTGGTGAGGTGGGACATCTTAGGAGGGATTGCCCAAAATTTCAACGACTTGCATACCAGCCATCTCAACAACGACAGTTTCAGCAGATGAACCCACGAATCCAAGGAAGGCAACCTTAAGGGGAAGGAAACTTTAGACAATGGAAGCCTGGAGGGATGCTAGAGCAAGGACAACAAGGGAGATTTTATGCAATGAGGTCACAAAATGCAGAGTCAAATGCCTTGGTGGAAGGTATGATCTTATGTTTTAGCTCTTGGGCACATGTTTTATTTGATCTAGGAGCTACCCACTCTTTTATTTCTACATCATTTGCCTCCATGCTAGAAAAAATTTGTTCTCCTTCATTGTTCATTATGTGTTGAGACTCCTATGGGTGGTAAGGTGGAAACCAAGTGGGTATGTCATGCTTGTGTGCTTTGTATTGGGGGTCTTGAAGTTACAATGGAATTTGTTCTTCTTGATATTTCATCATTTGATGTAATTGTGGGGATGGATTGGCTTGCCCGACATCATGCTGTGTTAGATTGTTATTTGAAGAAAGTAACATTCCAAACCTCTTTTGGTTCATATTTGAGTTTCTATGGTGATAGAAGGCTTACATTTATTCCACTAATTCAAAACCTGGATGACAACTTGTCACACCCCATTTTTTTTTTCTTATTATTATTATTATTTATTCTTCAACTAAACAATTGATACTCAAATACAGTATAAGTGCTCTCAAAAATTTAAAAGTTGAGTTCCTACTTGAATTTGTTCAACAAGAGGATATGGAAAACCTGTTATAAAGAGTACATCCTGTATTAAACATTGTGACTATTAAGTTAACAAAATATGTTTTGTTTCACAAAAGAAACTAGTACAACATTAATTTACATATACCAAACCCCATTGTTTACTACGGGTAGCCCATACTACAAGTGTATCTGACAAATATATATACATTACATCATTCCAACAAAAGGTTTAGTCTTGATACAAAAGGCATGGCCTCAAAAGACTTTCAATATGAGCAAGCAGCATCCAATCACAGTAAAGCATTGCTCAAGCATTCTTTCCTGCATAGGTCTTCTGACCTGCATCTAAAGGTGGAAGGGATAGGGTGAGTTCACAACTCAATAGGAAAGTTTATAACCATCCTAAGTATACCCTTAAAAACCTTGAATCAAACGTTTAATAACATGCATGATAAACATTTCATAACCATTAACAAATGTGTAATCATGTCAAACATGTATGCATGTGTTTGTTGGTTTCATCATTGCTTTTCCCCATCCATCCTTTCACAACTGATAAATTGCTGACTCCCAACAATCTGCACAGCAGATATCAATGCAATCACACCATAAACCATTTCGACAACACAAAACCATGAATCTTCATACCAATATACGTTCCAACATCATAGTAACATTTCTATGCAATAAACCGAGATGCAATGACACTTTAAAAGATTTTATGAAATCATAAAAATAACATAAAATTCCAACAAATAATTCAAGGAAAGAAATCAGATACACCATAGAATAGCATAAAATCCCCTACCTTACACTGACTTCCTTTTTGTGTTTCTTCTAAGTAGGCGATCTTTGCCTATTACGAGGAATTGAAATGAAACAACATAATTTAGGTTTTAGTTTATTGTTGCAAATTTTTAATTCTCACATTCTCTAATCTATATCCTACATGTTTTCAAATCAAATATGAATTGAATTAAACAATATTTACAATGCATATTAATTTCCCTAATTAATTACCAAACGCTAATTCTTTTGATTTTCTTAAAGCCTAACCTATTAACAAATCCCAATGTCCAAATAACCCAATTCATCACATGTTTACTAATCTATTTTTCAATCAAACCAAATTAAACAAAGATTTATGCTGATCTTACCCTTAATAAAATACTTAACTTAAAATACTTTAATCTTTAATTAATTGTGATTTTTAACTAAAACGGGTTTATAGCTAATTATACTCAACTTTTACACAATTTTTACCGTTAATTCTTCTCAACATACCATTAGGAACCAAAATAAACGAAAATTACAAAATTAAACAACTTGCTTACCTCAAATCTACACTTTCTCTCTCTAGACTCTCTCTCTAACCCAAGTTGCTGCAGGTGAAATGGTGCAAAACGAGCTGCAGCCCCCTTATAAAGGGGTCTCCAAGCACCCAAGCATGAGGTGGCAGCCCACATGGCTGCCACCAATCCACCCAAGTAGGAGGTGGCATTCCACTAACTCAAATTTCCAAATTTTGCACTTTAGTCCTTCAAGTTATCAAAAATAAAACCCATAATTGCCCATTAGTCCTTTAGGTTTTCATAACCCTAATTAGTCCCTAAGAACTTAATAAGCATGCTTAGATCATTAACTAATCCCACTTAACCTTAATCAAAGTTTAATTCATAATTAAACATGATTAGCACTAAACTAGTTTTAACATCTAATTAAGCAAGCTTAAGTTAAGTACTAAAATAATCATTATTGCCTATTTAATTCATTAGTACTAGGTGTTACACAACTGGTCAAGAAAAGAAGGCGGACAATATTTTCTTTTTAATATGAAGGAAGAAGGCAAAAAGATGAAACCTATAGATTGTATTCCAATGGTTTGTGAATTTGCCGATGTTTTTCCTAAAGAATTGCCATGTTTACCTCCTCACTGGGAGATGGATTTTTCTAATGAATTATATCCAGGTATAGATCCAATATCAATAACTCCATATAGGATGGCTCCAATAGGATTTAAGGAATTGAACATTCAGTTGCAGGAGTTGCAAAGTAAAGGGTTTATTCAGCCTAGTGCCTCACCTTGGGATGCTTAGGTATTGTTTGTGAAGAAGAAGGGGGGTGCTGGTGTGGTTGCATGGCAAGAAGGATATGGAATAATCACGGATGATATTCAGAGAATTGGTTGGTGGGAAGTGTCCATGTGGTGCAACAAGCATTATCTTTTTATCTATTGTTTATGTGGGACCGTGGGTCCTTGGGTGAAAGTCCCTAAAGCCCTCGAGGAAGACACTCCGATGTGGGTGTATAGGGGGTTGGTCCTGCCCTTGGGTTTTAGTCCCTAAAGACACGGGGTTGGTCCTGCCCTTGGGTATGAGTCCCAAAAGACACGAGATTGGTCCTACCCTTGGGTATGAGTCCTAAAAGACACAGGGTATGACTTGCCCTTGGGTGAGGTCCCAGAATAGTCATTATTATATTGATCGAGTATCTTGTGGAGCATGGATATCTGATGTGTAGATTGTTAGGAGTCAGCAGTTTATCAGTTGTGAAAGGATAGATGGAGAAAAGCAAGGATGAAACTAGCAAACACATGCATACATGTTTGTCATGATTACACATTTGTTAATGGTTATAAAATGTTTATCATCCATGCTTTAAATGTTTAATTCAAGGTTTTTAAAAGTATGCTTTGGATTGATATAAACTTTCCTACTGAGTTGTGGACTCACACTATCCCTTCCACCTTTAGATGCAAGTCTGAGGACTTATGCAGGAAATAATGCTTGAGCAATGCTTTACCGTGATTGGATGGTGTTTGCTCAATTGAAGGTCTTTTGAGGCTTTGCCTTTGTATTAAAGACTGAATCTTTTTGTAGGAATGATGTAATATATATAATTGTCAGGTACACTTGTAGTAAGGGCTACCTATAGTGAACAATGGGGTTTTGGTATATATAAATTAACGTAGTATAAGTTTCTTTTAAGAAACTAACAATATTTGGTTAACTACAAGTTACAAAGTTTAATACAGGTTTTGCCTATCCTCTTTTTGCACAAAATCAAGTAGGAACTCAACATTTTATTTTTTGAGAGCATTTATACTGTATTTGAGTATCACTTGATTAGTTTGAAGAATAAACAAAACCGGGGTGTGACAATTGCTCATCATTGGACCATAATTCTTGGTTCTATCTCTCTTCATTCTTTGTTCCTTTAGTTACTTGTCATTGAGTTACTAGCGTAGTTTTAATCTAAGTTCATTCATTTGTTCCCTCTTATTTCTCATTACTAGGACGTCATCCTAGGTTTTATCCATATCTAATTTGAGTTAATTTTGTGTTCGATCGTTTGCATACAATCCTAGGTTCTACCTAAGCTTAGTTGATTGTTTAATATGTTTCTCACCATTGTGATGTCATCCTAGTTTCTATCTAGGTTTGTTCTTAGTGCCTTTGGGTTCCAAACATTAGGATCCAATCCTAGGGTCGACCTATGTTCATTGTTTGTTCCTTTGGTTTCCCATCATTGTGAACTATCTAAGCTTATTCGTATGTTCCTTTGGTTTCTCATTAGGACACAATCCTATGAGAGTTTTTAAGCCTTTGCACAATTCCTTGAGTATCTTTAGGAAATCCTCCTTCCTTGAGTTGTTTTTGGGCATCCCCTTCATTGAGTTTATTTAAGGCATCCTCTATCCTCGAGTGTTATAAGGGTATTCCCATTCATCTATTTTTTTTTAAGACATTCCTGTTCATTGGGCTAGCAAACTACCTTGATTTTCTTTAATTCATTCCCTTTCCTAGAGTTTGTTTAGACCAACAACCTTCGTTCAATTCTTTTAGGGAATACCCTTTCCTAGGGATTACTAAGCATACTCCTACGTCCTTTAGTGTAGTAGAGCGTCCCCATCCAGTAGTTTGTTCAACACAACCGCTTTTGTTGGCATTAGGCATCCCCTTGGTAGAGATTGTTTGTGGCATGCCCGCATAGTAGAGTTTGTTTGTGGCATGCCCATTCTATGAGTCTTATTAGTGAATCCCCCTCCTTAATGTTCATTTATGACGTTCTTCTTCCATTGGCTTTTTTAAGGGCATCCCGCTTACTCGAATTTGCTTAGAGCATCCCCCTTCCTTGACTTTGTTTACATAATTCCCTTCATTAAGTTTATTAAGGGCATGGTTTAGGGCATCCCACTTCCTTAGGTTCGTTTAGGGTATCTCTCATCCTGCACACCATATTCTTGATGTCTTCCTAGGTTCTATCTAAACATAATCATTTGTTCCTAAGATTCTTCATCATTGGAACGCCATTCATAGTTCAATTCATTTTCATTCTTAGTTTGTTTAGTTTCACATCATTGAGATGTCATCCTAGGTTTTATCTAAGCTAATTTGTTTGATCTTTTGATTGCTCATCATTGGACCATAATTCTTGGTTCTATCTCTGTTCATTGTTAGTTCATTACCCGTCATTGGGTTACTATCCTAGTTTTAATCTAAGTTCATTCGTTTGTTCCCTCTTATTTCTCATTACTAGGACGTCATCCTAGGTTCTATCTGTCACACCCCAATTTTTTTTATTATTATTATTATTTATTCTTCAACTAAACAATTGATACTCAAATACAGTATAAGTGCTCTCAAAAAATTAAATGTTGAGTTCCTACTTGAATTTGTTCAAAAAGAGGATATGGAAAACCTGTTATAAAGAGTACATCCTGTATTAAACATTGTGACTATTAAGTTAACAAAATATGTTTTGTTTCACAAAAGAAACTTGTACAACATTAATTTACATATACTAAACCCCATTGTTTACTACGGGTAGCCCATACTACAAGTGTGTCTGACAAATATATACATTACATCATTCCAACAAAAGGTTTAGTCTTGATACAAAAGGCATGGCCTCAAAAGACTTTCAATATGAGCAAACAGCATCCAATCACAGTAAAGCATTGATCAAGCATTCTTTCCTGCATAGGTCTTCTGACCTGCATCTAGAGGTGGAAGGGATAGGGTGAGTTCACAACTCAGTAGGAAAGTTTATAACCATCCTAAGTATACCCTTAAAAACCTTGAATTAAACGTTTAATAACATGCATGCTAAACATTTCATAACCATTAACAAATGTGTAATCATGTCAAACATGTATGCATGTGTTTGTTGGTTTCATCATTGCTTTTCCCCATCCATCCTTTCACAACTGATAAATTGCTGACTCCCAACAATCTGCACAGCAGATATCAATGCAATCACACCATAAACCATTTCGACAACACAAAACCATGAATCTTCATACCAATATACGTTCCAACATCATAGTAACATTTCTATGCAATAAACCGAGATGCAATGACACTTTAAAAGATTTTATGAAATCATAAAAATAACATAAAATTCCAACAAATAATTCAAGGAAAGAAATCAGATACACCATAGAATAGCATAAAATCCCCTACCTTACACCGACTTCCTTTTTGTGTTTCTTCTAAGTAGGCGATCTTTGCCTATTACGAGGAACTGAAATGAAACAACATAATTTAGGTTTTAGTTTATTGTTGCAAATTTTTAATTCTCACATTCTCTAATCTATATCCTACATGTTTTCAAATCAAATATGAATTGAATTAAACAATATTTACAATGCATATTAATTTCCCTAATTAATTACCAAACGCTAATTCTTTTGATTTTCTTAAAGCCTAACCTATTAACAAATCCCAAGTGTCCAAATAACCCAATTCATCACATGTTTACTAATCTATTTTTCAATCAAACCAAATTAAACAAAGATTTATGCTGATCTTACCATTAATAAAATACTTAATTTAAAATATTTTAATCTTTAATTAATTGTGATTTTGAACTAAAACGGGTTTATAGCTAATTATACTCAACTTTTACACAATTTTTACCGTTAATTCTTCTCAACATACCATTAGGAACCAAAATAAACGAAAATTACAAAATTAAACAACTTGCTTACCTCGAATCTACACTTTCTCTCTCTAACCCAAGTTGCTGCAGGTGAAATGGTGCAAAACGAGCTGTAGCCCCCTTATAAAGGGGTCTCCAAGCACCCAAGCACGAGGTGGCAGCCCACATGGCTGCCACCAATCCACCCAAGTAGGAGGTGGCATTCCACTAACTCCAATTTCCAAATTTTGCACTTTAGTCCTTCAAGTTATCAAAAATAAAACCCATAATTGCCCATTAGTCCTTTAGGTTTTCATAACCCTAATTAGTCCCTAAGAACCTAATAAGCATGCTTAGGTCATTAACTAATCCCACTTAACTATAATCAAAGTTTAATTCATAATTAAATATGATTAGCACTAAACTAGTTTCAATATCTAATTAAGCAAGCTTAAAGTTAAATACTAAAATAATCATTATTGCCTATTTAATTCATTAGTACTAGGTGTTACACTATCCATATCTAATTTGAGTTAATTTTGTGTCCGATCATCTGCATACCATCCTAGGTTCTACCTAAGCTTAGTTGGTCGTTTGTTTTGTTTCTCATCATTGGGATTCACCCTAGTTG
>JBAPGN010001578.1:0-19920 GCA_037355405.1 Vitis amurensis | reverse complement strand
TTGAGAGAGCATTCTCCCTATCCTTGTGAGCTGTTCAATTATCAAATCTTTGCCTACGACGCCACCTGCACAAAGAAGCCATATTTGAAAGGTCCAGAGAACCTAAAATCTCCTTCCCTATAAATTTAAACTATATTTTGACCTCCTAGTCAGTTGTAAATTTATCATTATTTAAGAACATTCGCCTATTACCCTCCATGATATCAATGGCCTAGGTATAGATGGCTCTCTTGTTTTAGACACATGGTATTCCATTAATTTTTCATTATTAAAGAACAAGGTCTACAGAGAGGGTATCCAAAAAAGGGGACAGGAAATCTTTATCCAAAAAAAAAAAGACAAAAAGATAAGAATTTCACTTTGCATAGGAAACTAATATGTGAAATGGAAAGAGAGATTGGATAATTTGTAGGAGGAACCAGAGTAAAAAAATTAAATACTATTGGGAAACAAAAATGGATTTGCATGGGGAAGTGGTCTGAGGCAAAGCAGAATAAGAAAATGAGTGAATGGATAATTTTAAATGTATTGCCATTTAGAATTAAAGTGTGAATTTGTTATTTACAATTATTTATTTAACTACTTTTCTTCTTCTTCTTCTTCTTCTTCTTTGTGCAGATTTATTAAATAAACAACTGAATAACTTTAACCAAACCTTTGTGACATTGCTGTTCAAGAAGGCTTTTAGGATAAGATTTGTTTGTTTTTTTCAAGTCTAAAGATGTTTGAGATCTGATGATGGAATGTCTCAAGGCAATATTTATCTTGGTAGAAAGAGTCACTTTCATTAAAATGGCCCTCCCTGGATCGTCGGTTTTTTCATGTCTCATTGTGGCAGCATTCTAATGAGAGGGGTGTTTGGAATCCTAACTTCCCGATGCCTTAAATGATTGGGAGATTGTTATTGTGGAGTGCTTTTTGGCAAGACTTCAAGATAAGGTGGTAGTTGAGGGTAGAGAGGAATGTGATAAGGTGTGTTGGGTGGAAACAAAGAGTGGAACCTTCTCTATTAAATCACTTTATGCTAGCCTAGAGGTAGGAAGTGTAGTGTAGTTCCCAACTAGTGTTGTGTGGAATGCGTGGGTTCCACCTAAGGTGAGCTTTTTGCGTGGGAGGCGACGTGGGGGAAAGTTTTGACTCTTGACTAGCTTCAAAGGAGGGGGTGGTCTTTGGCCAATTGTTGTTTCCTATGTCAAGCACATGAGGAGTTAATTGACCACATCCTTTTGCATTATGATAAGGCGAGAGTATTGTGAGAGCTATTGTTCTCTCTTTTCAAAGTTTATTGGGTGATGCGGTTCACTGTTAGAGAGATTCTGTTAGGTTGACATGGTTCCTTTGTTGAAAGAAAGTGGCAAAAAGTCTGGAAGGCAACTCCCTTATGCCTTTTCTAGACAATTTGGAAAGAGAGAAATGGAAGATCTTTTGAGAATATGGAACTCTTTGTCCAAATGCTGAAATTTTTGTTTTTGTATAACTTGTTAACATGGACCAAACTGTTTATCAGTGAAAGATTGATATCCATAGTTGATTTCATTGATTGGTTGGGGTTGGCTTGAGGGAGGGAGCAATTTTTTGTTTTCTCTTCCTTTTTTTTGGCGCTTTTTGGTAGCTATTGTATACATTGTGTGTACTTTGGTGGGTCCTTTTTGGCTTTTTTCAATACTAATGTCATTTACTGATTAAAAAAAAAAATGTCTCATTGTGCCTTCCTCTGTTGATCTTGAGCATGTTTGCTTTGCTAAGGAAGTGTTATAGTTAAGTGGGTAGACATATACACGCCTAAAAAGGAGATAGGTTTGGGAATCAGAAATTTTCCAAATGAAAGCCTTTAGGAAAGTTGTGCCCTCCCCTTTTTTCTGGTCTAAGTAGTCATGGTAAGACAATTAATGTTTCACCCCATATGATGCAATGTTATGAAACATTAACACATCAAAAATATTATTCAATTTGCCATTAATTAGCTATCTAATTATTCTATAAGTTATAAGTTTCTGAATTTAAGGTACTAAGGACACATTTGAAAAAAAAAATTCAATGTACGATACTAAGTAAGAATATGTTTGAAGAAATTTGAGTGTAAAATACAAGGAGAAGTAAGGGGGTTGTAGTAGAAATTCCAACAATTTAATATATATGTTAAAAGGGAATTCCAATTTTAATGCGATTGTCAATTATTAATAGTAGAATAAATTACTAAGGATATTTATCTTACTTTTTTTTTCTTGATACATTTTGACAATTTGAACTTCCATATTATACAATTACCTGAAAATATTGGATAATAAAAAGAGAATTTGTCGTATTGGTTGCATAGTTAACAACATAACACCATCCATATGTCTCCAACATAAACCTAAATAATATTAAGATTACAATCTTGTAGAGTAACAATTTGCTTTTGTTTTATTTCTCACTTGTTATGTTTTATTTTCTTTACAATTCTAAGGGTAAATCTTGACATATTTTCTTTTTAAAAAAGAAAAAAAGAAAAAAGCCCAAAAGAAATATATCTTTTTCTATATAGGATTTACGAAAATTTACTCAAATATTTTAGAGGTAAATATTATTATTTTAACAATTAACTTTATAACTATTCAAGAATAAAAATTGGCAATTAAAAAGTTTAAAATTTAACAATTAAAAAAAAATTTAAAGTTAATAAATTTGTTTTATATGTTACCTCAGTTTCATTTCATTTATTTTTCCTCTTCTACATAAAGGTTAAATAATATAAAATTTTCTAATTTCATATTTTTCACAACTAATGAAACCAAACATAAAAAAATTCATTTTCCTTAATATGTTTTTCTTTTCCTTAGTACTTTAAAGAAACCAAACATAACATAAGGGTTCAATATGAGAAACCTAATATCAAAGTAAGCGCTTGAAACCCCCAAAAGCGATGTTTAAACCTTAATTTTCAAGGGGAGAGACATGGTTTTCTTACCTAAAAATGAGACCCCAAGCTAAAACTTGATCGATGTTTTAAAATCAACCCAACATAGGTACATTCAATTCCCTAGGAGAGTGTCTCATGGTCTCTGCTCATAAAGCTACTCGCATTACTACCATTAATGCAAAAGTCCACAAATACAAAACTAGAACTTAAAATGTCATTAATAACCTTGAAATTGTATTAGATGCATGTGCCCAAAATTTATTTACTTAAAAAAGAAAAACTAAACCATGCAAAATACTTGAGTTAATATAAGCACAAGAAATGAAAGAAAAACTAGACAAAATAGCAAAGAAAATAATGAATTAATGTAGCTAAAAACACAAAACCTAGAGCTTAAAATAGGGAGACACCTCCCCAACACACCAAAACTTCCTCTCTCAACTACAAAATGCACTTATATAGCCCTCAAATGTTGCCTTAAGTGATTTTGGTCATGTGGAAACATCCTAAAAACAGTTGGAGATGAAAGCATAATGTAAGAAATAGTCAAAACATTTGGGCTTGTAAGATTCAATTGAATTGTGAAGCTTGAATTAATTTTGTTACGTTTTTGTATAGGATGCCGAGGGTTGAACTCCCTACTGAGTTTGTCAGTCAGGATCAAGTTGCCTATTTAGCTTATAGGGGTTAAAGGAGGCAATGCCTCTTGGAATTTTTATTATTATTATAATTATTATGTGATGAATAGTGAGTTGACTTCCATTCTATATTCAGCCTTGTTGTAATTTAGGGTTTTTTCTTGTTAGAGTGTGAGACCGTAATGGATAGATGTGTGATAGCTTCATCATTTTAATCTCTTTTTTTCTTTTTTCTTTAATTAATGAATTCTTAAATATTGATACGGACGTAGAAATCACATTGATTAAACTCATATTTTTCCTTATTTTCTACTTGTGTATATCCGTGGTTTTGGTTAACAGATCCATGGTTGCCAAAGGAAATGGCAGCACTCTAAGAGTAGCACCATCTGAGGTGGTGTTTCTGGTAGTTACCCTGGAGGGAATGGAGGCAACTGAAGTGGTGCC
This sequence comes from Vitis amurensis, assembly GCA_037355405.1. Lineage (NCBI taxonomy): Eukaryota > Viridiplantae > Streptophyta > Magnoliopsida > Vitales > Vitaceae > Vitis > Vitis amurensis. The sequence continues at coordinate 15,933 of JBAPGN010001578.1, read as the reverse complement.
TTTTGTCCCATCATTTCCGGTAGTGCACTCCTCCATGTTGGTGGCAGGAATGGCGGAAGTCTTGAAGTGGCATTATTATGCACTCATCCATCTACTTTAATCTGTACTTTTTGCCTCGGTGCCTTCCAAATTCATGATAGGTATCCCCCTAAGTTTCTATTTTACTCTTAAATTAAATCACAAAAATGTGATGTAATACGTGTGGAACGTGAGATAACAAAGTCTAATAAATAAGTTTATTAAGGGAAGCACAAAATTGACCCTTCACGCAGATCATATCTAATTTACTCTTAAAATGTGATTTCAGCTTAAAGGTCTTCAATATATGGGTTTAATTAATCAGTGTCGACTATTAACTAATTGGTTTAGGGCACTATGGTTTAAGAACCCTTTTCGAACCTATACCTAAGTTTCAAGCTAGTATTGGCTCACCCACAATTTCCAACACCATAGGACCCTATGCCTTTTCTGCATGAACCTCAACTAGTCTTACCTTGGAAAAGTCTCCAGGTTATTCAACTGAAGCCCTAAGCCTTGGGATTTATTCTTTTTTTTTTTTTTTCAATACAAGATGGTAAAGACGAATTCTAAAAATCAGGTTAAAGTTTTCTAATTGAATTTGTGGACAAACGAGGAATGACCATGGGATATAAAGGGACCATGACGTACAAGGAATCATGTCACACAAAGAAGTTGCGGTTCACAAGAGAGATTATGAGGCAAGAGAATCATGACATTTTTTTTTTTGGATACATAGTCTCATATTTACAAGCTATATATGTTGTGCTGAATTGGAGATGACAGTAAGTTTTCACACACCTTTCCTCTATATTGATTTGATTTTTTTCTATACAATGAGGATAATATTGTACAATTTCTAAATGATCTTTCCTCACAACTCAAAATATGATCTGAATAAATTTCTTCTATTTTATTTTCTGTATTATGAGTCACTTCGCGAGGCTGACGCAAGAGCATATGTCACACAACGGAATGCCACCAATCACTATCTAGGATCTTCTATGTCCCCAAATTTTTCACACTAGCACTCTTTCTTGGAGAACAAGATAAACCTAACTCCATAGTCGAAGTTTTATTTTTGGGTAGAAACACAAATGGAAGGCTGCTACTATAATGACATTGACCCATACTCAAATCATCCAGTATTGCTTGTCTTTCTCACCATCATCACTTCAAACACCACTAGTCGGGCTATGAGTTACACATGGAAGAAACACCCCATATAGCCATTCTTACAAATCCAGGGATGGGTCACCTCATGCCCATTTGTGGAGTTAGCAAGAGATTAGTTCTTCTCATAATTTTCCGTCACTTGTCTTGTTCCTACCATTGGTTCTCCTTCCCAAAGCTCAAGAAACAGTCTTGAAATGCTTCCTCACGGTATAAGCTATGTATTTCTTCCTGCAGTGAGCTTTGATGACCTCAAAGGAGGATGTTAGAGCCGAAATCAAAGTTTCACTCACTATGTCCCGCTCTCTTTCTCCACTTCGAGAAGTACTCAGTCAATAATGATTAGAACCCGGTTAGTCGCCTTGATTGTTGATCCTTATGGCACCGGTGCCTTCGATCTTGCAGAGGAATTTGGGGTCCCTTCCTACATTTTCTTCATGTCCAATGCTATGGCCTTATCATTTTGTCTTCACTTGCCAAAGTTGGATGAGATGATCTCCTGTGAGTATAGAGACCTACCTGAACCAGTCAACATTCCTGGGTGCATCCCGGTTCAGGGGAGAGATCTCATGGACCCGGTCCGGGACAGAAAGAATGAGGCTTACAAAATGTTTCTTCACCATGTAAAGCGCTTCACCTTAGCTGAAGGTATTATAGTAAATAGCTGCATGGACTTGGAAGCAGGAGCTGTAAGGGCTTTGCAAGATGGAGGATTGGTTAAACCACCAGTCTACCCCGTTGGACCGCTGGTGCGGACCTGGTCAAGGATTGGGGACGATGATGATTCTGAATGCTTAAGATGGTTGGATGGTCAGCCAGATGGGTCTGTTCTATACGTTTCATTTGGAAGTGGTGGAACCCTCTCTTATGATCAGGTGAATGAAACTAGCCTTAGGGTGGAGATGAGTGAACAGAGATTCTTATGGGTGCTAAGAAACCCCAAATGATAGATCTTCCAATGCAGCCATACTTAACCAACCAAAGCCAAAACGACGCTTTTGATTACTTACCAAAAGGGTTTAGGGATAGGACAAGAGGGGCAAGGTCTAATACTGCCCTCTTGGCACCACAGATCAAGGTCCTGAGCCACAGCTCAGTGAGTGGGATTTTTAACACACTGTGGTTGGAATTCAACTCTGGAGAGCATCATGTGTGGTGTGCCTTTGATTGCTTGGCCGCTCTATTCTGAGCAAAAGATGAATGCTGTAATGCTAACTGAGGGTCTGCAAGTGGCATTGAGACCAGAAGTCAACAAAAGTGGCTTAGTTCAGAGGGAGGAAATTGTGAGAGTCGTGAAGGGTTTAATGACAGGAGGACATGGGGTTCGGATAAGAGCGAAAGAATTGAAGGAAGCTGCTACGAAAGCATTATGCGACGATGGGTCTTCTTCTAAGGCACTGTTGGAGTTTGTACTCGCGTGTAAGAATAAAATAGGCAGATAAAATCACTCAAGTATTATCTTCACTTTTCCTTATTGTAGTTGGTGTGGGCCGATGGCTACGTGCATGGCAAGACTTTCCTAATTGAGATATTTCCACGAAATTTCGAAGAGAAAGATTGACCGAATTGGATATTTTCAGATTTTTCTTTTCTTTTTTTTTTTATTTCTTTTTTTCCTTTTTTTTTTTTTTTTTTTTTTGAGTCAACACAGCCCCTCTCCGGACCTGTTAAAATAAAAAATTTGTGGAGGTTGGGTTTTAAACCAGAGCACAGGCCGAGATACTCTTGCCTAACCACTAGGCCATATCTGTATAATTTGTTGTACGTATTAAGGCACAAACACATATTCATATCCATGAGAAAATCAAAATATTAATAAATAAATAAATTTTAATTTTATTTATTTACTTTTAAAATATAAAAACTATTATGATCATTCTTTATATCTTTTTCATTATTTCTTTTATATCCTTGAATTATTAACATCATTAATTATTTTAACATTAAATATGTTTTAAAACTTAATAATATTTATATGTGTTTTGATCATTGATATTTTTGTCGATGCTTTTTTATATATCCATAAAATTTAAGTATCAATATATTCGTAAAATCCGATATTTTCATATTTCATGGCAATTAAAGTATTTAATTTTATATAAATTATAATTGATTTATGGTTTTTTAAATATATATTTTATATGTTATAAAATATAATAATATTTTGATCTTATAAATGATAAAAACAATCAAATATTTTCTATTAAAATGATAATATTTTGAAAAATAAAATAATTTATTAATAATAATAATTTAAAGAAAGTAATAATAAATTAAATCTATAATTATTTATGCCACAAAAATGTTTCTTTTTTATTTTTTATTTTTACTCTCATTACTTATTTAAAATGTAACGTTTTTTTTTTTTTTTTTAGAATTACAATGGAAAGTCCAGGCATAAGGAATATAATTCTAAAAAATATCAATACAATTATAACATAAATTTTATATTATATTAAAATGGACCTTAAATGTGTCAGGGGGGTAATTTTGAGCCATTGGATGTATGTTCTTTAAAAATGGTCCATTGGATGTGTGGGTAATTTGAACCCTTGATCGGTAGGTAATTGATAATTCTAAGCCATTGAATGCATGTTCATTAAAGATGAACCATAATATCTGTGGATAATTTTGAGCCATCATTTTAGTCCTTTTTAACACAATCTTTAATTATTAATATTATTTATTAGTACTATTATTTGATGTATTATCGAAATTAATTACTTATTATTGAAAACTTATGAATAATATTTATCTTATAAGTATTATTAATATGTATTGCATATTAATATTATTATTGCAAATAATTATTTTTTATTTAACAATAACACAAATAATATTTTTATTAATATTTTAATATTAAAATTATTAAAAAGAAAGTGAATAATAAAAATGATAAAAGGATAAAAGGAAAGATCAAAAAAAGAAAATTACAAAGAGCAAAGGTGAAATTGTAGAAAAAGACAAAAGGGCAATTTTGGTATTTTATGAAAATCAAATAGTCAAATATTGATCAAAACAATTTAAGTAGATCATAGGGAAACTTTGGGGGTATTTGGTATATGGGAATAGGGAATGAGAATTGATATTTTGTTTCAATTCTTAATTTTATTTAATGAAATGAATTTGATCATTTCATTTCTAGTATTTAGATATGTTATAAATAAAATGAAACTTTAAACTTAATGCTTTATAAATTCCAAGATCTTGACTATCATGATTTTCACAAACATAAATAACATACCTGAATCCATAGCAATCTCTTTCATTTAATTCTTGATCTGAAAAATTGTAGAATTCTCCAGGATATCGGTTTCTCTCTCTTAGCCCTTTTTTTCTTTCAAAAATGAAAATTTCATACCACACACGAAAATATGGAAACTGTGTAATGCTACTTAAATGGGTAGAGAGAGGACCCATTTCCTTTTTGATAACTGTCAACAATTTAGTAACCGCTACTCCACTTCCCATCAAAGTCAGGAGTAAACAAAAAAAATAGGAAACTACTTCTCTAATTGTATAACCAAAATTTTAGAGATTAGATTAGATAACTCCATTTAAATAAAAGACTAAAGTCATACACGTGTCATGTGGGACATTAGAAGAAAAATATCTAACATTCTCCCACTTGTCCCATATGACTAACTTTATTTTAGCCCCAATGAAGTTAACATTATGCGCATAAAAAACTAATCCATTTCTAACTCAAATTGGTCATCATAAATACTATGGTCAAATGAATCACTAGTATGAGTCATGGCGGTTGTACATCAATAAGGCAACATAGTCCCTTCCATGTACTACAACACTAGTAATCCAATCAACCATGGTTCATAAATGAGAAGTATCCAAAATTGGTCCAACAAAAAAATGTCTTTGTAAAAGACTTCCTGTTATCATTTATCCAATCTCATAGATGTACGTACAAAATGGAAAATAGGAAAAATCATAAACATGATTAATGAGATCTCAAAATGTCTAATAACATAAACAAACATTTGCAATCCAAACATAATAGGCATCAAGGGTTACAATCAAGACCCATTCTTTTAACATGTTCTTTAAATGTCTTTGGTGGTAACCCTTTAGTTAGTGGATCTGCAACCATGAGCTCAGTATTAATATGTTCAATAGACACACGTTGTTTCTGAACTTCCTCCTTAACGGCAAAATACTTTAACTCCATGTGTTTAGCACCATTAGAGTATTTGTCGTTCTTGGAGAAAAATACAGCTGCAGAATTATCACAATAAATCTTCAACGGCTTCTCAATAGTGTTGACAATAGCAAGCCCTGAGATAAAATTTCGCAGCCATAAACCATGAACCGTGGCCTCAAAGCATGCCACAAATTCAGCTTCCATTGTGGATGCAGCAATAATAGTTTGTTTAGCACTTTTCCATGAAATTGCTGCCCCAGCCAATAGATATACATAACCAAAAGTTGATTTTCTACTATCAACACATCCAGCAAAGTCTGAATCTGTGTAGCCAATCACCTCCAAATTATCAGACCTCTTAAAAGTAAGCATATAATCTTTTGTTCCCCTCAAGTACCTCATCACTTTCTTTGCATCTTTCCAATGATCCATTCCAGGATTACTTTGGTATCTGCCCAACATACCAACTGCAAAACTGATGTCTGGCCTGGTGCAAGTTTGTGCATACATCAAACTTCCTACAGCAGAAGCATAAGGAATTCTTTCCATCTGTTTACGTTCCCATTCATTTTGTGGACATTGCATGAGACTAAATTTATCCCCTTTCTGAATTGGGGCTACACTAGCTGAACAGTTCTCCATACCAAATCTCTCTAAGATTGTTTCAATATATTGGTTTTGAGACAACCCCAACAAACCATGTGAGCGATCACGGAATATTTCTATTCCAATCACATAAGTTGCCTCACCCATATCTTTCATTTCAAAATTCTCAGAAAGGAATTTCTTGGTTGTGTGCAATAAACCAAGATCACTACTGGCAAGCAAAATATCATCAACATATAAAATTAGAAATATAAACTTGCTCCCACTAACCTTCAGGTATATACACCGATCAACGGTGTTTTCCTTAAATCCGAAGGAAGTAATAGTATCATTGAATTTAAGATACCATTGTCTAGAAGCTTGTTTAAGTCCATATATTGACTTATTTAATTTGCAAACCATCTGTTCTTTTCTCTTTATGGAGAAACCTTCAGGTTGATCCATATAAACCTTTTCTTCTAAACTCCCATTAAGAAAAGCAGTTTTCACATCCATTTGGTGTAGCTCTAAATCAAAATGAGCAACTAAAGCCATAATGATTCTAAGTGAGCCTTTCTTGGATACAGGAGAGAAGGTCTCCTTATAATCAATACCCCCTTTCTAAGTGAAACTTTTGGCCACAAGTCTAGCTTTATGTCGTTCGATATTGCCTTTTGAGTCGCGTTTGGTCTTAAAGACCCATTTACAACCAACTGCTTTATATCCTTCAGGCAATTCGACAAGTTCCCAGACTTTATTTTGATCCATTGATTTCAACTCATCATTCATGGCATCAATCCATTTATTAGAATCACTACAGCTAATGGCTTGTGAAAATGAAACCGGGTCTTTACTTGTCCCAATATCATAATCAGATTCTTGTAAATAAACCACATAATCATCAGAAATAGCAGGTCTACGTTCTCTTTGAGACCTTCTTAATGTTGATTGTTGTGGTCCTTCCATAATTGGTTCATTAGTGATAATCTCATTGGAGAGTGACTGATCATTAATTTGTTGTTCAACATTGCCAAATGATTCTACAATTGTAGGAACAACAATTTCTTTAGAAGTTATGGGTAGTGGGACTTGCACCCTAACTTCTTGAATATTTGTTTTTTGTAATTGATCATTCCCACGGATTTCATCATTCTCAATGAATCTGGCATTACCCGTTTCAACAATTTTCGTACTATGATTAGGACAATAAAACCTATACCCTTTGGATTTCATTGGATAGCCAATAAAGTAACCACTAATGGTTTTGAAATCCAATTTCTTTTCATGTGGATTATAAATCCTAGCCTCCGTCGGGCAACCCCAAACATGCAAGTGCCTTAAACTTGGTTTCCTTCCTGTCCACAGTTCAAAAGGAGTCTTTGGAACTGTTTTAGTAGGAACCCTATTCAATAAATAAACAGCGGTCTTAAGGGCTTCCATCCATAATGAAATGGGTAAAGAGGAATTACTTAACATACTCCTAACCATATCCATCAATGTACGATTACACCTTTCAGCCACTCCATTCTGCTGAGGCGTACCTAGCATAGTGTATTGTGCACATATACCATGCTTTTCTAGGAGTTTAGCAAATGGGTCAGGGCATTAACCCAATCCATCATTTCTACCATAATATTCACCACCTCTATCTGATCTGATAATTTTCACTTTTTTATCTAATTGTCTTTCAACCTCAACAATGTACACCTCTAGGGCATCCACTGCTTGAGATTTTTCATGCAATAAATAGATATAACAATAACATGAAAAATCATCAATGAAAGTGATAAAATATTTTTCTTTACCAAAAGATGGCGAGTCAAACGGCCCACAAATGTCCGTATGGACGATTTCAAGAAGTTCTCCACTTCTTGTAGCACCCTTCTTTGTATGTTTGGTTTGTTTTCCCTTAATACAATCCACACACACATCGAGATCAGTAAAATCTAGGTTATGTAAAATCCCATCTTTCACTAATCTCTTCATTCTTTCTTTAGATATATGACCCAAACGTTTGTGCCACAAGTAAGAAGAACTTTCATTGATCAGGTTACGTTTAGTTCCAACATTATGATGCAGGGTTAGAAGGCTTTCAGCAAAACAATTATTAAGATTCAGTTTATACAAACCATCACATAAACTTCCGGAACCAACAAAAGAAGAATTTTTAAACAAACTGAATCTTTTATTACGAAATGAAAATGAATAACCTTCAAGGTCAAGTTTAGATATAGAAACCAAATTACTAGAAATAGAAGGAACATAAAGAGTCTGAAACAAATCTAGATAACAATCAGTGTCTAGAAATAAACGAAATGTCCCGGTAGCAACCACTGGAACTTTGACTCCATTTCCCACAACTATGGAACTTTCATTTTGGTTTAAAGTCTGGATTGTAAGGAAGCCCTACATCGAATTAGAAACATGAACAGTGGAACCTGAGTCAATCCACCAAGTATTAGAAGGAACTTCAATAAGATTTGATTCGAAACATACGTAAGCTAAAGGCTTACCTTTCTTCTCAAACCATGCCTTACGTTTGTGGCAATCTCTTTGAACATGCCCAAACTTCTTACAGAAACGGCACTTGATACTGTTTTGTCCCCTTTCATGAACCTCTATTCTTTGAGTTGGCCCACTGATCTTAGGTGGTTCTGCCCTTTTGCCCTTCTTAGGTTTCTTCCACTTCTTACTAGCTCCTTTACTTATAAGGTGAATTGAATGATGTCCTTGTTGCTTAAGTCTTGTCTCTTCTTGAACAAGCATACTGGCCAATTCATTTACATTCCACTTGTCCTTAATAGTGTTGTAATGAATTTGAAATGGCCCATACTGAAGAGGCAAGAAGTTCAAAATAAATTGAACAAGAAAAGACTCATCCACATTCATCCCAAGAGCCTTCAGTTTAGCAGCTAGATTTGACATCTCAAGGATGTGCTCATGCATCCCACGAGTACCATCAAACTTCATGGTGGTAAGTTCAGCCATTAATGTCCCAGCAAGAGACTTGTCTGCTGAACGAAAATGTTCTTCCACAGTCTTAAAAAATTCCTTAGCAGTGTCACGTTCAGGAAGTGTTGACTTAATGTTGTTTGCTATACTCATTCACATAAACATAATGCTCAATCTGTTCGATCTTTCCCAAGAATGACTTAAAGTTTTTTCTTCCGCGCTACTTTCCTCAGTAATAGCAGGCGGTTTCTCAGGCCGAAGTGCCAAATCAAGATCCAATACACCTAGGTGAAACTGGACTTGCTCAGACCAGTCTGAGAAATTTGTTCCATTAAGGATCGGAACAGATGAAGCATGTGAATGAAGCGAAATAGGAACTAAAACTACAATTAAATATATGCTCACACATTAATGCTTTGAGTTAAATAATAAATAATAAATAGTACTATTGTAACACATCTTTGGATGAAAATTACAACATACAAAATTAAACTTTTGACTATTATGGTGATTCCCTTTCACCTATCAAAAATAATTAATGATGTATCCATAATCCGATAGGTCTGTTACCTTTGGGTATCCGATTCCAACTCTCAATTAAGGGTACATATTAATTATTTTACCTCAATATATTAATCACAAGAAAAGTGGTGCACCTTTGGGCCAAGCCAAAATATTCTCATGATCAAAGATACATATAAATATCTATTCAAAAATTTGCAAAGCTATTTTCTTAATACGTGGGATATTAGTATTAAGATCCAAAATACAACTTAAAACCTATGACTTTCTAGTTGGTTCACTTTGGTGATCACCAAACTATTTCATAAAATAGGATTTCGAGTTGAAATAATCACTTTGCAAAACAATTTATCATCAATCACATCACATTATCATCTAAACAGTTTCATATAAGTGACAATTTCATGTTCATATAAACTATAGAAAATAATTATAACATATCAATACAAGAAATGTCACTTATAAAATCTAGACATGAATCAGATTTGTAAATGATACACATTCCGTGCATTGTGTTCTATACTGTAGTACAAATTATGGGCAATATTATCAATATACTAAAAGATAGGCATGTAGCATGTAGCATCACGTGGAAAAAAAAAATTGCACGAAAAATATGTGATTTGTTTAATAAATTAAAGTAGCCAACAATATCACTAGAAATTCTCATGGAAATAGCATCATATATGAATTACCCAGAAAAATAAAAACCCACTTATCTAGGAATTAGTTAGTCACTGGATAATATGTAATAAATAATGTAAATAAATTCAATAAATAAAAATTTAATTTGTCTTATATTTTGCGGGTATTTTTCTGCCACTCCTTTAATGTGATTTGCAGATCTTTATTCGGCATCATGAAGAAGAGCCACAGAATTTCTAAATCCTAATAGTTTCTATCTCTGGCTTTATTTTAGCTGAATTTTTTATGTCTACTAGAAGATGGTTGCTGCATAACTTCATCTATATGTCTACTATTATTTTAGGATATGAAGAGATTTGAAACTAATTCTCAAATGGACCCAAGTGAGTGCATCCCGTGTGAATCCGTTTTCTCCATGTTGTCCAATATCCTAATGGTGACCAGCTTTTCACTACTGCTGCTGCTGCTCATCATTGTGAAATACAAGTGCATCCATTCAAGGATGCCAAAATGGCCCATTTGAGGAAAATTCAGGTGGTTTCTATTTTGCTGTGTTTGGTTATCGAAAATATTTAGAAAAAAAAAAAACTTTCCCAAATAATTGATTCCAGCAAATAGATCATAATGGAAAATCATGAAAGTCTTAACCTTGCTCTGATACCACATGTTATAAATAAAATGAAACTTTAAACTTAATGCTTTATAAATTCCAAGATCTTGACTATCATGATTTTCACAAACATAAATAACATACCTGAATCCATAGCAATCTCTTTCATTTAATTCTTGATCTGAAAAATTGTAGAATTCTCCAGGATATCGGTTTCTCTCTCTTAGCCCTTTTTTTCTTTCAAAAATGAAAATTTCATACCACACACGAAAATATGGAAACTGTGTAATGCTACATAAATGGGTAGAGAGAGGACCCATTTCCTTTTTGATAACTGCCAACAATTTAGTAACCGCTACTCCACTTCCCATCAAAGTCAGGAGTAAACAAAAAAAATAGGAAACTACTTCTCTAATTGTATAACCAAAATTTTAGAGATTAGATTAGATAACTCCATTTAAATAAAAGACTAAAGCCATACACGTGTCATATGGGACATTAGAAGAAAAATATCTAACAAGATAAACTTAAGAATCTAAGATTGAAATGATTAATTTTCATTCGAATGTTTGGTAATAATAGACATAAGAATTAAGAATAAATAAATTGATAATAATATCTTTACATACCGTTTAAAATAAATTTTTATTATTTTAAAAGAATAAATTTTGAGAGATTTTTTTGTTAATAAATTAAAGAATATCCCTCAAAATATTAGGGGCCACGAGAATCTTTCTTAGCCAAAGAAACTGTTAAAATGCAATGACTTAGCTCTAAAGAAAGACAAAGAAGGCATGAGGAGGGCTTGATGAATGAAATCCAAGGATAAAATAATAATTTTGGACTTTTGATATTATCACATGATATGAATGAATTAGAATATCACCTACTTGTGATGAATGGAAATCTTAGTTAGAATTGAAATTTGATGATTGTTTAATCACTTTTTATTTCATTTCTATCTTCATAAAAGTAATCCAAAAATGGAAATAAGGGAGATGATGAATGAGATGTCCATGAAGTTATGGCTATAACCACATAGTTCATGGATGAAATGTTTAAATAGGAAATGTTTAGATTGGTTTTGTCTTTCCATTTGTAATGACAAATGAACCCATTATTTAAAAATGATATTTTTCCATTGATTTCTAAGTGTTTTGGGGATATGATTTACATATAAGAGATAAGAGAAAAAGTAATTACTATCTCAATTATTGAATCTTATTTTTGGAATCTATATTTTAAAAGTACTTTTATTTAAAATTTTAATTAAATAAAAATTTATTTTATGCTTCCTTTTTTAGTAAAAATATGCTTCCCTCCTTAGGATACAAACAAATCATACGTCCTGAAACTTCAAGACAATGTGTAAGAGTTATGGGCTTTATGGCTATCACTGTGTATTTCATGGATGGAATGCTTAAATAGGAAAATTATCCACTGTTTTGCATATCGGATTGCTCCTGCCTTTTAATTTCTAATGACAGATGAGCCTGTTGTTTTCAAATGATCTTTTTCATTTTTTTGATGTGCAAGTATTTTGGGTATAGGATTCAAATATAGGAGATAGTAGTAAAAGTAATTACTACCTCAAATAATCTTAAATTTTTTTAAATATTATTATTTAAAATTTTAAATAAATAAAAATTTATTTATAGGAAAAGTGAAATTTGATTTATTGATATGAAAATATTTATAAAACCTCAAATATTTTAAATTAATATTATTTTCATCTATTTAAAAATAATTTGAAATACAAGCACTTTTTAACGAATCATTCAATTATTTTCAAAAATGTCCATTTACTTATCATATCATCCAAATCAATTAACAATTAGATTACTCCATGTAAATATTTCCCTTTATTTTAGATATTTTATTATTATTATTACTATTATTATTTTATTTTTAAGGATTTTTTTCCTCTAAAAACATTATAAAGTAAGAATTTGAAAAACAAATTAGTTCATTATAGTATTAATAAGTTAAAAATAAATTCATATTCTTGATAATAAATAAACCAATAATAAATTTTTATTTATTTTATAATATTAATAATTATTTAATATAATAGTGAATAAAATTTGTTGTAAGAATTTTTCAAATATAAAATGTTTTAAAATATAATTATACTTCCATATATAGTATAAAAATAAATAAATAATAAAATAATTATTTTATATTAAATAAATTAATCATAATTAAAATAATTTTATATTATTAAATTTATTAATTATTTATTTAATAAACAACCTTATTAATTTTTGAATTGGTAATTATGATTAAATAGGATTTGTTTGACAATATTTCCACTTAAAATTCTAGGAAATAAAAAAATATTAAACTTATTTAAATAGGATTTTTTTTGCACAATATTTCCTAAACTTTTAAAATATTAAAATAAGAATCCTACCAAGTGTTTGTTTGAAAACATTTATATGGAGAAATTTAGTTATCAATTGATTTAAATGACATAGCAAGTAAAAGGGTATTTTTGGGAAAAATTGGATGACTCATTAAAAATTGTATATATTTCAAATTATTTTTAAATAAATGAAGATAATACTAATTTAAAATATTTAGGGTTCTTTTTACCATATAATTTCATATTAGGGAATCAAATCCCACTTTTCCCATTTATCTAGCTTGTTTATGTAAAAATATGTTTACCTCCTAAATACAAATAAATTATCACATAATAACAAGAATAGGCAATAAAAATAATTTTAAAAAAATAAAATAAAGAATACAGAGATTTATATGAAAAACCTTAGGCGTAAAAAACTTTAAGGAAAAAAACCATGGGTATAAAAGAAGAAAATCCACTATATCAAAATATTGGTACAAGAAGAAAGAGTTATGAGTGGTTACAGTAGAAGAATAATCATTATAACCCTAAAATTATACCTCATAATCCTAACAATCTTAAAAATTGTTTTTAATCTTCAAACTGTTCTTTTGTTTTCAAAACAAGGAACTATCTTGGTTTTTTATGTATCTTGATATATGACCGCCCTTGTTTCAATTTCTCTCTAAGCATTTGAATTATAATCCATTGTTTAGTTAGTGGGATTGGTATTTGACTGATAATGTATGAGATAAGAAGAAATATATATGTAAGAACAAGTCTTGAGATCCTTAGGTTTGACACTTAGTGGTGTAGTGCTCCACTTTGTTCTTATTTAAGTTAGGAGAAGCACATAATCCCACATCATAAACTTACACGAAGAAAATGGTGTACTAAACATGTCTATGCCATTATTTAAATGCTTTAAAATTTCTTTGGATAGGAAAAGAGGGGAATAGGCTAGGATTGGAAAAGAGGATGGACAGGATTGACATGGGTCCAAAAACATTGGTTGGTGCACGAATAATCACCAAAATATTGATATATTTGCATTGTGATATCCCATATTAGATGGAAGAAAAAATTTTAGCAATATATATGTTTCAATTCATCTTAATTATGTAGATACATTTTAAAGTTGTGAAGATCTAAATATCCATATGGGTGTATATCAAACCCAACCCTAGTACGAGAGTTTGTTTGACCCCACAAGGGTAGTATATTTGTTTAACCCCACAACCCTATGAGGTCCTCATCCTGCTTGCATAGAGGTTGATTGTTATATCTCACATTAGATAAGGGAAAAAGTTATTGGCATTATATCCGTATCAACTCTTTTTAACCATATAGATACGTTTTAAAATTGTAAAGGTCTTATTATCTACATGGGAGGTAGTCAAACCACAATGCTAATGTTAGAGTCTGTTTAGCCCCATAGAAGTTGTCGATCCATTTGGCCCCACAATCATGTGGGATCTTTGTCATGCCTACATGGGGTTGATTATCGTATCCTATATTAAATTGGGAAAAAAATTGTAATATATATGTATGAACTTTTTTTAACTATATAGATATGTTTTAAAATTTGAGGTCTCTTGTACTCATAATAAATAATATCTATATGGGAGGGAACGAATTGTTATAAATATGTCAAAGTTGATCCCCAATTCTAATATAGGTCTTTGTTTGTCTGACCCTGTAAGGGGTGTTATCTATTTAACCCTGCAATTATGTGGAACACTGCAAGGACATGATGTTAATGGGAAGAAAGGTGGAGGGAGTGATTATGATATACTACATTGGATATTTGAACTCTTTTTAACTATGCGTTGACATGTTTTAAAACCGAGAGGGATCATTAGACCCAAAATGAATAATATCTATATAAAAATGAGTAAGTTATTACAATCAAGATATCTATACCGTTAATCATATCAAATGTTTGCAACACAATTTTTTCAACAAAATATCATTGATATTTCTCAGTGTATAAACCTTGCTTAAGGGAACTCTTTCTATGATCTCCAATTGAAGCATATACAAGAAAAAAGGGTTTTTTGTAAGATAGTTGAAAAAAAATTAGAAAATAAAAACTCACTTATTTTATCAATTTTAAAATATTTAGAAATTTACACATTATTCTAATATTTTTTACCAATACGGCTACCAAATGCCTTTGTAGTTGAGCAGTAATAAGTGTACTGAACATGAATTTTCTTTCTTTGTCTCATTTTTCAAACACACTCCATCGGCAAAATCTTCTGTTTCAACTCTGATTCTAGAGACAGAAACTATAATTCTCAGAAGAATAATGAGTCAGAAAAAGAGATGGAAGGAGAAAGAGAGAGCCAGAGGGGGCTGGGATCCTTTCTCATGGGTGGTTGGAGAATTGGAGTTATCCTATTCTTCTTATAACACTATCGTATGTAATAAATTCATAAATTTATTATTTTAACCAATATTATTCTTTCTTTTTTTTTTCAAAAACATTACGTCATCTTTTACTATTTACAATTCAATTAACAAAGAAAATTTTGAATTTTCGTCTACTTTTTTTTAACTAAATTAGTAAATAAAATGACTAAATTTTAAGAAATAATAGGATTAAATTTTAAGATAAAATAACAAACAAGTTTTTTATTTTAAAGTATATTTCTTAAAACAAAAAATTAGAACATTCAAAGAAAATTAAAAAATTTATATATTTAACAAATAATTCTATACATTTATTTTAAAAAAAAATAGAAGAAATTAATATTTTAGTTTCTTTTCATGCACGAAAAAAAATTAACTAATTATTTACGGATTACGAAAAAAGAATGAAGATATATAAATTCAAGTTAATAAAGCTTAATTTTTTTTGCTACATTCAAACAAAATATCTTCAAAACTTAAATTTAATTAGTATTAAAACATTTAGGA